>PVLC010002075.1:0-70643 GCA_004027655.1 Graphiurus murinus
AAAAAAAAAAAAAAAAAAAAAAAAAAAGGACTCGGGATGTAACTCAGAGGTAGAATGCTCCTGGGTTCAATCCCCAGTACCACAAAAACAAAACAAAGAAAATAAAAAAATAAAAAGGGCTGGTGGTGTAGTTTGGAGGTAGAATGCCCCTGGGCTTAATCCCCAGCTTAAAAATACCAAACAAACAAACAAACACAGCCCACCAGAATTTATTCCTATGGAACTGTGACTTTGTATCTGTCCACCAACTTCTTTCTTTCCATTCTTGCTCCTCCCTCGCCTCCTCAGCCTCCGGTAATCACGATTCTACTCCCTACCTCTAGGAGATCAACATTTTTATATTCTACAAGTGAATGAGATCATGGGGTTTGTATCTTTCTGTGTCTGGCTTGTTTCGCTTAATGTAACATCTCCTAGGCTCATTCAGAATTTCATAAGGAAGCAAAGGAAGACAGCTTTGGTAGGGTCCCAGCAATGCTACGGAGTGGACAGAGGATGGCTAACAGAAGACAGAAGAGGGTCCAGGCAGCCAGGAAGAAAGTCAGAATGGAGTGGTGCCCAGGGAGCCGTGGAGGAGAGATTCAGGAGAGTGTGGACAACTCTGTGAACGTTACAGCAAGGGCCAGGAAGGTGAGTGCGGAAAAGCAACCATCGCCTGGGACAACTGGAAAGGCGTTACGGATCTTAACAAGAGCAACTTTGTTTATGTGTTTATTTTTGGTACTGGGGATTGAACCCAGAGTTATACTGAGTTATACTTCCAGCCCTTTTTATATTGAAACAGAATCCTGCTAAGTTGCTTAGGGTCTTGCTAAATTGCTACCGCTGGCTGCAATTCTCCTGTCTCAGCCTCCCACGCACTGGGATTACAGGTGTGCATGCAGCTTTGTTTTGAAAACAAAATATGGGGCCAATTATATAAAATACAAGATTATTTATACATCATTATCTGCTACTGATGCCAAGCACTAGAGCTAATTCTTAAGAGTTGGGACTGGTTTTCCTGGAATCCAGGTGACCAGATAACCAAGAAAAACCATGTCTATTGCGGGACAGTGAAATGCATTTGCTTAGACAGAACTCAGAGTTTTGAGCTCAGTTTCAAACACAGCCACCTCCTGGCTCCTGAGTTACAGACAAGAAGTCGTGCTTGTAGGGAAAAGCTTTATACATATACATCTTGTCTTTTTTTTTTTTTTTTTTTTTTTTTTTTGCAGTACTGGGAATGGAACCTGGGGGCATTCTACCTCCGAGCTACAGCCCTAGCCCTATTTTTTATCCTTTATTTTGAAACAGGGTCTCACTAAGTTTCGGAGGGCCTCACTAAGCAGCTGAGGCTGGCCGCGAACCCGGATCCTCCAGTCTCAGCCTCCCAAATGCTGGAATTACAAGTGTGCACCACCACGCCCAGCTCATGTCTTGTCTTTTTGCAGGTCTCCATATCCATCTTTCACATACGTTCAGATATATCCACTTACCATCTGTCCCACTGTCTCTTCTCTGTTTATGTTTATCATCTAGCTGCAGGAATACTCATAGTTATCTACTGACAAGTCAAGGTTCTGCCCCCTTGCTACTGGAATCCCTCTCTTGGCCTCCATTTTCACACCTGTGAATTAGAGATAATAATTGTACCTCTCATAGAGTTGTCGTGAGAATTAAGTGAAGCCATGTGTATAAATAAAGATGTGTATGTAAGATAATTGTTATTGTAGCTACGCATCCATTGCTCTTTCTACACCTAACATCACTGCTAATTACAGATTGATTCCCAAGTGTTGGATGAGTATAATTTAAAAACTATATTTACAGCTATTGACTTATACCCACCTACACATGTCTAAACCTAGAGATACATACCTTTGCTTCTTGCATTGCATGAAAACATTCACATACCTATTCTACCTTGCTATGTATCTTTCTAATAATCATCTATACAAACAACGTGTAGACACAGAAACTCTGTCAGCGAGGCCCATGTATACACCTCCCTCTCCTTATGTAAATGAGAGGTGTGCTATTCCAGGTCCTCCGAGAATCAGATGCCAAGAGGGGATTGAATGTGCAAGGATTTTATTAGGTGAAATGCCTAATGAAAGGGAAATGGGGAGGGAGCCATGGAAGGCTGGGAGAGCTGTCAGACTGCACCTCGATGCTGACATGAGCGAAGTGGGGAGGGAAGGAGGGTGGGGAGGAATTTCCCAGATTGCTGTGCAGCTTAAGGCAGGCTTGGCAAGACCACTTGGGAATCCTCCAGCTGTTCAGCCCTCAGAGGAACCCCCTATCTTCAGAAAGAAACCTTTCTTGCCATCTTTGTCCCTTTGTTTGATCGCTGGCCAGGGCCCCCCACAAATGCTGCCATGGACTTCAGAGTGGCTCTGGAGCCCTCAGTCAGTTATGCTAGGTATAGTTGGGGGCCCGAGGAGGCATGTTCTTCTGGCCCCCATATGAGGTGATTCCAGTTTTGCTGTTGATCTAAATACTACGGGTTAAGTAATGAAAAATCGGTTCAAACTCAGAGAATTCATGTGGCGACTGAATTGCCGGTGCAGTTCTCCCTGGCACCATGGTTATTCTAGATGTCACTTCTGCTCTGGTTATCACGCAGGCTGGCATCTCAGGAAGCCGCCCATGAACTTGGCTTGGGCTCTGAATTCCCCAGGCATGCCTCAGGGAATTCAGGCTATGGGTTTTTTTTTTTGTTTTGTTTTTTTTTTTTTTTTTTTTGCGGCACTGGGGATTGAACCCAGGGGCATTATACTCCCCAGCTATACCCCCAGCCCTATTTTTTAGTCTTTATTTTGAAACTGAGTCTCACTAAGTTGCTGAGTGCCTCACTAGGTAGCTGAGGCTGGCCGCGAACCCGGATCCTCCGGTCTCAGCCTCCCGAATGCTGGGATTACAAGCGTGCGCCACCACGCCCGGCTAGGCTATGGGTTTTTGTTGTTGTTATTTTGTAGTACTGGGGATTGAACCCAGAGTCATTCTACCTCTGAGCTACACCCCCAGCCCTATTTTATTCTTTATTTTGAAACAGGGTCTCACTAAGTTGCAGAGGGCGTCACTAAGTTGCTGAGGCTGGCTGCAAACCTATGATCCTCCTGTCTAAGCCTCCCAAAGGATTACAAGCATATGTCACCACGTCCAGCTCAGGCTAAATTTATTGCAGCTGCTCCCTAGCTACTTTCAGAGAAGACGTTTCTATCTCAGGATGGAAGAAGTCAGGATATTCTTGGCACCAATCTGCTGGGACCCAAACCTCAGATCAGGCAAAGGGTAAGGGAAAGCACCCTCTTCTCAGGATTCCTCACCATGTCTCTTTTTCTCTCCCAGGGGCCAAGGTCTACCTCGAGGCACGGCTGCCCTGATCCAAACCTGATCAGAGGACAAAGGACCAACAAGAGCCCACCAGGCCCATAGCTCAGTGTGAATCACCCTGTACTCCGAAGCCAGGTCCTACTGATGGACTCATGGCGAGCCAGTGTCCCATGCCCAGTACTGTACAAATGAAAGTCTTATTTATGTGAAAGATATATTTGCAGAGGGAGCAATAAACTGCAAAGCAAAGTATGAAGGTTTGCAGCAAATGCTGTAAAGTTTTATATTCCTGAAAACTAGGGATAAAAGATATAACCATTTAAAGCAAAGTGGATAAAAGGGGCTTCCACGTGATTGTAAAACAACCGTATAATAGTTAATTGCTAGTTTCTTATTACAACAGAGAAAGCTAAAATAGCCTTTAAAATACCCAGCATTGGGAAGTGAGAGGAGGGAGAAAAGAGGACAGGTGGGAGTGGAGAAAGGTTTGCCCAAGTTTCCAGGTGTTGTAGTCAGCTTTCCCATTACTGTGACCAGAAGTACCCAACAAGAAAAACTTAGAGGTGGAAAAGGTTTATTGGATCTCCTGGTTTCAGACCACAGGGCTGGTTCCCAAGCATCAATGGTGACAGCGGTGACAGCGGGGACACTGGTCTCACATCATGGAGGCCAGAAGCATTGAGAGGGAAAGGGACCATGGACATATCTAGTCCCCAAGATCACATACTCAATAACTCCCTCCTCTGACCACACCCAACCTGCTTACATTACACCCAATAAATCCATTCAAATTCTTACCCACTGATGATATTAGAACCCTCGTGATTCCCTTATTCCACCTCTGAACATTTCTGCATTGCCGATACAGGAACTTTTCCAGGGGACATTCTGTATCCAAACCACAATATCAGGCGTGCTCAGGAAGACGGACCACTGTCATTCCTACAAGCCTGCCCGGTCCTAGTGCTGAGGGCTGGTCACTGTCCGAGTCTGGCCTGCGGGTTCCCATCCCCGGCTGCCACCAGGATGAGCAGGTCAGACACTTCACCCCCCTGGGCTGGCGTCTGCACAATAAAGGTCCTCAGCTCTTGAAGCTCCCACACTCAATCACGAGGTTCCTCAGAACACCCGTGTTCTGAGACTGTGCTGGGCCGGTGGGGCAGGAGGGCGAAGTCAGACACCTCCACAGATCACTGAGGTTCTGTGGAATAAGGCATAGGACAGAAGTAGGCATGGCTGTGAGGGACACCTGGAGAAGGAGACACTAACCCTTCACAGGGAAGATGGCATGTTGTCCACGTGCAACTATTATTAGGGCCTCCATTTTCAAGATGGAAGTGTCCTGGCTTGGATGATAAGTGTTAGGGTCATCTGAACAGATAAGGGTCTCCAGCAGAAGCCACACCACTGCCCTTCAGTAATTCAACAAATCTTGAACCTTTGTCCTGTGCCAGACACAATGTCCAGCTCTGTAAACAGTGCTGAGTACAATCCAGCTAAGTCCCTGCTGGAGGAGCTCAGGATTTGGGCAAACTTAGCCCCAGACCAGCAATAGCATGATGTGGAATGTGGAAGCTTTTTTTTTTTTTTAATAGTATGGGGATTGAACCCAGGGCATTCTACTTCCCAGCTACATTTCCAACTCTTTTTATTTTTATTTTTTATTTGGAACCAAGATCTCGATAAGTCACTGAAGGTCTTGCCAAGTTGCTAAAACTGGCCTCAAACCTGTGATCCTCTTGTCTCAGCCTCTCAAATACTGGGATTACAGATGTGCCCTACCGTGCCCAGCCTCAAAGTAGAAGTTCTTAAAGATCTCAGAGAAGGTTCACTGAGGAAGTGACCTCAGGGCCTCCAGTGGCCACCCAGACTCCTCCAGGGCACCCCCACACCCATGCCCTTTCGGCTGCCCAGTCTCTCTTGCCTCCTCTCTCTGCTCCCCACCCCGACTCTCAGTGATGGGGAGCTGGATTTCAGATGTGGTCTTCCTTCTGCCTGGTACATGTCTCTCCCCATCACATGTTCCTCCTTGATTCGCTCACTAAACTCGGTCCATGTGTTGGGCACACGTACGTGTAAACAGGATGAGAAGGACCTGCCATCAGGGGCCACACGTAAATGCTAATGAGTCAAAATCAGTGTGTGAATTACAATTATGGTGAGGGTAAGGAGGTCAGGGAGGGATTCAAAGGGTGAGTACCCCATAAGGCTGAAGTAGGTGTAGCAATACTCTATCATAAGCTAGGTGTGCTGGTACACATCTGTAATCACAGTACTTGGGAGGCCAGGAAGGAAGGATCACAGATTTGTAGATAGACTCAGCAACTTAGTGAGACCCTTGGCAACTTAGCAGACCCTGTTTCAACATATAAAGGTCTGGGGGTGCAGCTCAGAGGCAGAATGCCCGTGGGTTTAATACCTTCCCATCCACCGCCCCCCCCCAAAAAAAAGAAAAGAAATGCTCTATCACCTTCAGAAGACTCCTGGTGTAATCACCTGGAATCATAAGCCCAAGGACAAAGGCATATGGTAGGAAATTGTGAGTTTCATTAGTGAGAACCAGAAAAATGGGTCTCAGAGTGGAAAGGGTGGAGGACGGAGCTCAGAGCTGGAGCCTCGTCCCTAGTGGAATGTCACCTAGATGAGAAGGTGGGAGGGAGGGATCCCTAGACCTGGAGCTGGGAAGGTCCTGTCCAGGTCCTCCTGCCATCAGAGGGCTCAGCTCACTGGTGTCTGGGTTAAAGGCTTCTGAGGGAATGACCGTCCACCCCATTCTGAGTCCAACTTCTCCTGCCTCAAGAAGCCCTGTGTACACACCTCTCTCCAGGAGGTGAGCAGATCCCGGGAGTGGGGGAGGCAAGGAAGAGAAAGGCTGAAATTATGAAATCAACCCAGGTGTCTGTCAATAGATGAATGGATAAAGAAAGCATGGTACATACACACAGTGGAATCTGACTCATTACAAAAGAACAAACTTATGTCATTTGTAGGAAAATGCCTGGAACTAGAGAATATTGTGCTCAGTGAGATCAGCCAATTGCAGAGAGTCAAGGGTCATATGTTCTCTCTTATTTGGGTAAGCTAGAGAGAAAATAGGAAACAGGGAATCAAATAAATGAGGAGAGAGACCAGAAGACTAGAGGAAGGGGCTTGGGGAAGGGAGATGGGAAGGGGAAAAGAAAGTTGTGGAAAGAAACCAATCAAAGAATGTTATGTCCATATTTGAAGGTATCACTGCAACCTCACTAACATGTAAGGCGGGGAGGAGCAGGGTGGGATGCAGAGGGAAACACACCAAGGGAGGTATGTGGGTTTTGTGTGTGTGTGTGTGTGTGTGTGTGTGTGTGTGTGTGTGTGAGACTTGGAATCTCACTATCATGTATAATTACAATGAACCAATAAAAATATTTTTTTTTAAAAAAAAAGGAAGGGGAGAGCTTTCCTCCAGCCGGTCCTCTGTCCCCTGTCAGTTGGGCTCCTGGAATCATGGCCTGTGCAGTTCTGCTTTCCCCTTCTCTTCTCCTCAGGTTATAAAGTAGCTCAGTGTTCATCAGCATAAAGCTGTTGCACAAATTAGTGTTGCCAGCTGGACATGGTGGCACACACCTGCAATTCCAGGACTTGGATTTGGGAGGCTGAGACAGAAGGAAGGCCTCAGCAACATAGTGAGACTCTCAGCAACCTAGTGAACCCCTGTTTCAAAATAAAAACATAAAAAAAGGCTGGGGTTGTAGCTCAGAAATAGAATCTCCCTGGGTTCAATCCCCAATACCCCCCCACACAAAAATACATAAATTAATGTTGCCTTGTAGAAAGTTTTTTTTTTTTTTTTTTGTGGTACATTCAGGGGCATTCTATCTGAGCTACACCCCCAGTCCTATTTTTTATTCTTTATTTTGAAACAGAGTCTCACTAAGTTGCAGAGGGCCTCACTAAGTAGCTGAGGCTGGCTGTGAACCTGGATCCTCCTGTCTCAGCCTCCCAAGTACTGGGATTACAATCGTGTGCCACCACGCCAGGCTATGATCTTCTTTTTCTTACAGTATTAATTCACTGGGTCTGTGATGGACCACACCACAACTTTGCTGTGTTGGAGGCCTCTAGATATATGCATAAGAGCGATCATGAAACCACAGTCAAAGTTTATCAACAATTTGCTTTGTGCCAGACCCTTTACTCACATTAGTTCTTCTAAGTCTCAGAACAGTTCCAAAAGGTAGGCGTCATTATGTTGACTTTCCAGATGAGGAAACTGAGGCACGCAGGAGGTAAGCCACTTGCCCAGGATCTCATAGAGTGGTAGACAGAATGATGCCAGCATCCAGGTCTCCAGGACCCGTGAGCATGTTACTTTACAAGATAACTGGGACTTTGAGACGTGATGAACTTAAGCTCCCTGAGAGGAGATTATTTTATATGACCCAGGTGACCCTTTGTAATCACAGAGATCTGCATAAAGGAAAGAGGAAGTCAGGAAAGTCGGTGAAGAAGTCTGACAAAGCAAAGCAGAGAGGAGGGCTGAAGGTATTTTGCTCCTGGCTTTGGACATCTCACCTCCAGAACTACACTGTAGCAGTAGCAGGAAACTCACACAGCTGACACTGGTGACATTATAGACATTGCCCCAGAAGAAACCATGTCAAAACCTTATTGAGGCCAGGTGTGGTGGTGCACACCTGTAATCACAGTACTTGGGAGGCTGAGACAGAAGGATTGAAGATTTGAGGCCAGCCTTGGCAACTTAGTGAGATCCTCTGCAATTTAGCGAGACCTTGTTTCAAAATTAAATAAATAAATAATAGGGTTAGGGGTGTAGCTTGGAGGAACAATGGCTCTGGGTCATCCCTCCAGTCCTTCCCTGAGCCCCTGCATGAGCGAGTGTCTCCCGGAGCCCTGTCCTTCCTCTCCAGCCTCTGACCCACCCTCCCCAGCTCCTGCTCCCAGCACCTCTGCCTGGTCTTTCTTTCCCTAGGACCTGCAGGGGCCTTTCAGAGCAGGTACAGGAGGGGCTGGAGTTGGGCAGAGAGAAGGCAAAATCCTCCATGGCCCTGTGTATGTGTGAGTTTCACCATCCGTCATTGACACCTTCATCACCTGAGCAGGAAGGGGGAAAGCTAGTGTGGCAAGGGTAGGCCCAGGCCGGAGGGAGGCTCTGGTGCCTGGGTCAGTGTGGGCACAGGTGGGTTGTGGGGGAGGGGCGATGCCCTGGCCTCTGCCAGAACAACCTGAAACATCCTCAGTGCAGCCCAGGAAGAGGGCCCCAGAAGCCACCAGGAGGGGTGGGAACCTTTATTTGGGAGGGGCTGCAGGAAAGAGGGCGATAAAACGTTTCCATAGAACTTCTGGACTTTGCTGCCACCTTGTGGACAGAATCTAGAAGGCAGGGTTGTGGCTACCTTTGCCCAAAGATTGACTTCTCTGGGGGAAGGAGGGGGGGCTTAGGATGGATACTTCTTTCTGAATCTTGAGCAGCGATCCTTCCAGGTACATGCCTCATGATTTCCCTGGGCTGTGCTGTGTTGGGAAGATGGCGCCAGGCACTGGCGTGATCCCCATTCCACAGATGAGAAGACTGGGCACAGGGAGATACGTGCTCCTCAGACAGAGGCTGCACGCTTGGCCTGAGGTGGGGGCGAATTTCACTTGGGGTCTTCCACTCCGAGGGGCACTGTTTTATTGTCCCTGATAAATACCTTTCAGAGAGGAGTGGGAGTGGCCAGGCCTCAATGCGGAGGCCCCCTCCCCACCAGCTCTGACAGGAAATCAAGGCAGATCTCTCCTCCCTGCCCAGGCCCCTTCCTGAACTAGAGAGAGAACGTTCTCTCTTCAAAAGCATCTAGGAACTGAACTTCCATTTCCTCCCTTTGAGGCTCCCAATCCAATTCACGTGAAGAATAGCATTACCAGGAAGTTCTTCCTAGAGTCTAACCTCCACACCTCCACATGGGAGACCGAGAAGATGTGAAGCAGGCTTCTATTTCAGGGAGGGGTGTTCCTGGTCCTTACAACCAGAGTTTAATTCTCTCACCATGACAGTCAGGGCTGGCCAATCACAGTCCTCAATGGGATAGCTTAAATTATAGAGGACCAAGTTAGGAGGAAAAAAAAAAAAAAAAAACCCACCACCAACAGAACAACTGTCAGCACGGGGACTGCAGCTGATCATTAATTATCTGCTGTTTGTGTGCCTGGGTCGGGCTCCCTGGACCTTTCGCTGGTCAGTGCACCGTGTGGCTGGGGCCGTGGAGAGGTGGCAGGGCCAGGGCTGGACCACTGTGTATGGATTGACTGGGCCCTCCTCGACTTCATCCCCTCCACTCCCCTCTAATCTCGGGAGGAGCTGCCCTCTCCTGCCCACCACCCCTCCCCAAGCACTCTGGAGGGAGGAGAAGGGAGTGATTAGCATGGGGCATTGTCCCCGGATAATGGGCCCCAGCTGCCGCCTGAAAGAAGAGACAAAGTGCCTGGCGCTCCACACGCATTATCCCCTCGTTAAATCTCTGTTATTAGATTAGATGCAAAATGTATTGATTCAGAGACCGGGGGCTGTGGGGGAAGGAGGAGAATCTGGCTGGTGAATGCTGAGCCGTTTTTTCCCCTCCCTCACCCAACCAGGAAACTTTTCCTCTTCTGTATGCTATCAAAGATATCTCCCGGAGCCCCTGCCCTGGCCTCTGAGCTCGGCCAGCTGCTGGGCTCTCCTGGGAGCAACTGTGCCACTCCTGGGAGGTGTCCTGGCTGCCTATGTCCAGGAGCTAAGGCCACCTCCCTCGGAGATGGCAGAGCAGGCTGCAGGTGTCCTGTCCGAGCAGCTCCAGACACCAGCTCACTGGGCTGGAGGATGCAGGCGGGACACTTTGAAATCGTTTTAGTATAAATGATAGCTTTGGAAAACTGGGTGGGTGGGAAATGGAGATGCGAGCTGGGAGCATTTCAGAAGTGAATGGGAGAAGGCTGCAGCAGAGGAGTGGAGATGAGAGAGAAACGCACTTAGAAAGATATGACTGTGCTGAGGGTGGGGGAGTGCACACCTGTAAAACCCAGGACTTGGGAGGCTGAGAACAGGAGGATGTCAGGTTCAAGGCCTTAGTGACATATCTACCAGAACCATGAGGGAGGCAGTGTCCCTGTGCAACTTAGTGAGACCCTATTTCCAAATAAAAAAATAAAAAGGGCTAGGGGTGTAGCTCAGAGGTAGAATGCCCTTGGAGTCAATCCCTAGTACAAAAAAAAAAAAATTTTTTAAACAAGGACACGAAGCCGGGCGTGGTGGCACACGCTTGTAATCCCAGCATTCGGGAGGCTGAGAACGGAGGATCCGGGTTCGCGGCCAGCCTCAGCTACATAGTGAGGCATTCCGCAACTTAGTGAGACTCGGTTTCAAAATAAAGAATAATAAGTAGGGCTGGGGGTGTAGCTCGGAGATAGGATGCCCCTGAGTTCAATCCCCAGTACCACAAAAAAATAAATAAATAAAATAAAAATAAAAAGGACACGAATGCTTCAGATTTTCTTTCTGCTTAGGGCAGAATAAGAGGCAATGGGTGGGGAACAGGTTCTGAGAGGTGTACCAAGTGGAAGAGACCCAGACAGAGCAAAGGGCCCCCTGAGAAATGACCAAGGTCAATATTTATGTGCAGGAGTCAGAGCTTTGGGGGATTCTTTGGCCTTGGGCCTCAGTTTCCCATCCCTGGGCAGCTCTGCCCAGATGCCAGATCGATGAGCTGATTGGATGTGGCCAGTGGAGCAGAAGATGTTACATGAGGCGGCTCATTCTCCAGGTGGTTAATTGGCTGCCTCCGTGCTGGGCTCTGTCGCCCCATTGATTGTGGGTGAAGGGTGAGGAGGGGGAGATGGAGAATCAATAGGTTGATTAGTGTTTTACTAGCTCTCTGGCTGGACACTTTGTCAATAGCCACCCATTTACTGGCCAGTGGTGCATCAACAGTGCCAGACTGTCCACTGTGGCTTCAGACATGAGAATCACCCAACAACATGGTTAGCCCAAGCAAGTCCTAGTGGGGTGGGTGGCTCCTGGTTCTGAGACCCGCCTTCTTCCATGGGCTTCAGGGGCCATCCCAAGCAAGGTGAGATGAACAGTCCCATCATTTGCCCAATCTTGCTCAGCCAGAGGCAGCAATGGTGAGTGGGACCAGTCCCCCATGTCACAATCTCCTAGTCTTGGCTTGGAGACCCTGATTCCTACCCATCAACATCAACTAAAATAAATATGACCCGTCAGTAATATCAAAAGCACCTATATGTGGGGTGAAGGTGGCAGATGAGACCTCTCTCATTCCCAGTTCACCCTAGGATTGAACAGCCAGTCAGTACTTAATGAGTTTTCTTTGCATTCTGGGGAGCTGGGGTGAGAAGAAACCAAGGGAAACTAGCCAGTTAAACCCCCTTCCTTAGCCTCTATGCTGTTTTAGACATATATAATCCCAAATCCCACAGCTCTGTCCTCTCCCCAGCCTCCAGGGTGGCTTATGAACTACAGTTGCAGAGTTTGGGATTGTGGGAATATATCATTTCAGGTGCCCCATACAGAATCCCTTATAATTGGCTGGCCTGGAACTGGGAAGGCAGTAAAAATGTTAGGATTCACCCCAGCTATTTCCTTCTGGTCCTTTCCTTTTAGCCTGGATGCATTTGATCCCTCTCCACCATGCTTTCTCAGAGTGACAGGGAGCCCAAGACAGATGCGAGGAATAAATATAGAATGCGCCCAGGAGGGCCAGAGGAAGGCTGATCCATGTGTTGTGGATCCTAAGACAGGTCACCTCTGGTGGAATATAGCATTCTTCTCTGAGTGCTTGTTAGGTGGGTGGAGTGATGGAAATGGGGTGCTCCTCAGCATGCTGAACCCCTGATGTCCAGGCTAGGGGGACCAGGATATAAGCAATAAGGTAAAAAATCATTATCCCACACTGCCTCCCTCATGGTCCTGCTTTCTGGTAGATATGCCAAGGGATGCTGGTGAGAATTCCCAAAGGAGATAGGGGAATGCAGGCCTTGGCTTTCTGTGTTTTCTAAGCACCAGACTACCTAGTGCTGACCATGGTGCTGAAGTTTTCTATGTTGCAGGGTCCTCTTTCAGGGAGAGATGGATCCCAGCCGAGAGACCCAGAGAGGAACCCTCATGTCTGGGTGCTTCCAGCATCTTTCCAGGGGGCCACAGAACTGGTCCCCCTTTCCCTTCTCCAGTGCTAAGGTCACAGTCCTGACCTTCACTCTGTAAATCCCACCTTCTACTGTTTCTTTCTTTCTTTCTTTTTTTTTTTTTTTTTTTTTGTGGTACTGGGGATTGAACTCAGGGGCATTCTACCTCCGAGCTATGCCTCCAACCCTATTTTTTATTTATTCTTTATTTTGAAACAGGGTCTCACTAAGTTGCGGAGTGCCTCACTAGGTAGCTGAGGCTGGCTGTGAACCTGGATCCTCCAGTCTCAGCCTCCCAAATGCTGGGATTATAAGCGTGCACCACCATGCCTGGCTTCTACTGTTTCTTCTTTGTAACAGCTACCATTTCACCTTCCAGTTCCCTGGGCAGGAAACACCAAACAACCAAATCTACAGATAATTCTAAATCTAAATCAGATAATTCTAATCTAATCTAAATCATTTCTACTAGTAACTTTAAGCTGCTGTTTCTTCTTTTTCTTCTTCTTCTTCTTTGCGGTACTGGGGATTGAACTCAGGGACATTCTACCTCTGAGCTATACCCCCCAGCCCTATTTTTTATTCTTTATTTTGAAACAGGGTCTCACTAAGTTGCGGAATACCTCACTATGTAGCTGAGGCTGGCCGTGAATCCGGATCCTCCGTCTCAGACTCCCAAATGCTGGGATTACAAGCGTGAGCCACCACGCCGGCTTCTTCTTCTTCTTCTTCTTCTTCTTCTTCTTCTTCTTCTTCTTCTTCTTCTCCTCCTCCTCCTCCTCCTCCTCGTCTTCCTCCTCCTCCTTCTCCTCCTCCTTCTTTCCTTCCTTCTTTTTTTTTTTTTTTTTTTTTGCGTGTGTGTGGTACTAAGGATTGAACTTGGGGCATTTATTTATTTATTTGTTTGTTTATTTTGTTTGTTTGTTTGAAACAGTGTGTTGCTAGGTTGCTGAGGGCCTCACTAAGTTCCTGAGGCTGTCCTGGAATCTGCAATCCTCCAGTCTCAGCCTCCCAAGTACCAGGTCTACAGGCGTGTGCCACCATGCCCAGCTAAACTTCTTCCACCCATCCAATCTTCTCCTAAAGCTGCTGACAAATGGTGGAGAGTTTAATAGTTCATTGCATTTTATTGCCTCCCATCCCACCAGCTAATGGAGTGTGAGTGTAGCCATAGGTGAGGTGAAGGAGACTTAGGGGTTAGAAAAGCCTAGTGCAAAATGAACAGGCCCAGGTAGTAGAGTTGGTTTTGCTTTCCATCTAAAAACAAGACTGGTGGAAATGAGCAGAATTCCAAGTGCCTCGGAAATGCCAAAGGGGAAACAGACTCGATGCATAGATAAGTAGCATGAATTTGGGGAACGCCTGGGTTTCTTCTACTCTAAGATAGCATGATGTGAAGCCATAGTGGGTAGTTGTGGATGAGGGTTTCCTGTAAGGGTCTTGAACACTAAATTTTGGGGGAAGAATTCAGACCCTCGTTCGGGGTTGCTTAGATGAGCTGGCATCGGAAACAGGGGATGGGGACTACATCTGGGTCTTGGGAATGTCCCTGGCATCTCTGAAAGACCTAGGCAGAAATCTTTCATCCCGGTCCTAACCAGGCCCACCCCCTTTCCCCTGCTGGGCTGTGCCCACTCAAGAATAGTGCCAGATGGACCAGAGTGTGGCCAGGGTGATGCCATAGGCCAGCACGGCCAGCAGGTAGATGCGGAAGAGCAGCTTGTCTAGCACAGTGCCCACGCGCAGCCAGTCCCGGGCCACCTCCCGGATCTCATCCCGCTTCTCCAGGAAGTTCCGGATGGAGGACAGCTCTTGCAGCAGCCCCCTCACGGCCAGCGAGGCCTCTCGAGGTGGTGGGGGAGGGCTGCCTCTGCCCCGCAGGGTCTTCTCCAGGTCCTGGGGCCCTCCCAGATGGCCACAGTGGTTTCCCATGACTGGAAGAAAGACAGAACATTGGTAAGGGAGGGAGGCCAGTGGGATGACCCAAACACTGTCTCTTGTGTTTCTACAGCCTGTGAACATTTTTATATAAAAGATTTTGGTCATAAAAGGCATGGAATAATTTATGCATCTCCATGCCTATCATCCAACCTAAACAAATATTAAAAGCCAATACAAGTCAGGCGTGGTGGCGCACGCTTGTAATCCCAGCATTTGGGAGGCTGAGACTGGAGGATCCAGGTTCACGGCCAGCCTCAGCTACCTAGTGAGGCCCTCCGCAACTTAGTGAGACCCTGTTTCAAAATAAAGAATAAAAAAATAGGGCTGGGGGTATAGCTTGGAGGTAGAATGCCCCTGAGTTCAATCCCCAATACCTAAAAAAAAGCCAATACAATTGAGGATTCTTGTATACCCCTCCTTAGTCACATCCTCCACCCTTTCTCAGAGTCATCTGTACTATATGCATTTCTTTAATCCCATGGACTTTCCTCAGCAACCTGACACCTGTTATTTCATTTGAACCTTACAACAGCCCCAGGAGAGAGGCAAAATGGGAGTGATTACTATCCTCACTTTCTATGATGGTGCTGAAGCTCAGAGAGAGGTTAAGTAATTAACACGACTGGAGCATCATTTAATGGTGAGACCACCAAGAACAAGAATCTCACCCCCCACCCCCACATCATACTGCTTCAGAAGGGAGTGGCTGGCTAGGGTCGCTGTACTCCTCCCCATGACTTAAGTCCTTCTAGACCAGAAAAATGGAGCCAACATTAGGAGGGCAGACGAGTTCATTAGTTCATGATGAGATCATCTAAGATGGACCAGAAGCATCATGTACAAGGTTTTAACCCAGGAGAAAGGATGAGAAGGAGTGGAGTAGAGAAGAGTGATTAAAAACATAACCTGGATGGGCCTGAGTTCTAATCACACTTCCTTCAGCTCCTAACTCTGTGATGTAAGGCAGATGATTTAACCTCTCTATGCCTCTGTTTACTCATTTGAATCATGAGAATAAGAATCCTACTGGGTTGTCATTATTATTGCATGGGATAATGGAGAGAAAGTGCTTTGCACATGCTTGGCACAAAGTGCTCAACAAATCAACCAACCAAACGCCACCACCACCAATGAAAGGCAGCTTTAACGATTTCATAGGAGGCATGAGCTCCATGTTTAATATGCCTCCAAATCCCCATTTCTCTGCTTCATAGATGTCTGAAATTCTGAGGAACTTTGGGCTATTTAGAATGAGAGATTTGGAAATCCAGCTTTGGTATTTAACCATATGAGGGAAGAAGGCTGATAATGACCTGCAGGGCACCCATCTGACCTCATTTATGGGTCCATCTCAGATTCTGAGACACTCACCTCCAGGCTTCCTACCCTCTCTACCCACCCTGGGGCCGATGAGAGGTGTGAAAGTAAAGTAGATATCCACGTTGACACCTTGGCTGAAGTCTACCCACTCCCAATAAATCTGGGCATGGCATAGCACTGTGCCCCATTCCCACAAACTGCCCAGGATATTCCAGACACTCCCTATCATGTCCCTGCAGCCAGGCCAGAAATGGTCCTTCCACCTGGGAGCCTCCCTCTCCCTCTCTCACCTGAGCAGTCATCTGTCTTGGTGGCCTGGGAGGTGGCTGGGGGCCTATGAGAGGTCGATTGCTCCTTTAGGCAAAGTATCCAAGCGATTTGCTCCAGAACCAGGTGCTGCAGCCAAGCAGGCACGGGCTGCTGCAGGTCTTGCTTGTGCACCAGCCGCACAATGAGGATGGTCTCAGCCAAGCTCATCACCAGCAGAGCCATGCACACCACAAAGTAGACACCTGTGTGGCCCGGGGTAGAGAAAAGAGACACACACACATGCGGGTGGGAGGGTGGGAGGGGGCCCGGCCTTCACCAGACTGAGCTTTCCTCCCAGGAGAGACCTTACCGATGAGGGGGGTGCCAATGGCGGTGGCTGGCAGTGTGTCAGACACAATGATCAGGAAGACTGAGTAGCCCAGGAGGAGTGTGATCTTGAAGGAGACCCTCTCACCACTGTCTGGGGGCAGGTAGAAGCCCACGATGTCCATGACCATGAGGAAGATACTGGGCATCAGCAGGTTGACCGCATAGAATAAAGGCCGCCGGCGGATGACCACCTGGGAGCACAAGAGGAGCTCGGGTGAGACCTGACGCAGACGGGTTCTGCACCTGGGAACCCCCGCCCCAGCCCCCACCCTCTGGCCTCTTGGAGCTTCTAGACTGGATTGCACACAGAAGAAAATGGACAGAGCCCATATGCTGCCTATGGATCCCATAAGCTGCCCATATGCTGCCTGTGGCTTGTGGGTTACGTAAGAGGCAATTCAGTTGAGTTTCCCATCTACTTTGTTAAGATCTGGGGATGAGTCTAACGCTGGAGCTGGGAAAAGGGCTATGGAAGTTATTCCCAATATCCTCTGTAAGGCCCCCTGAGTGTGAAGGTCTAGTGATTTCTGTCACCGTGTTACCCACATCCACTTCACTCACGTAGAACTTCATTTCTGCGTAACAGTCACTGCTTTCCATACTGAACTCCCGAAAATGGGGCAGCACCCCCAGCAGCTCCCACTCGCCCTGATTCATGAAGACGCTCTTGTCAGACTTCACTTTCTCTGGCAAGCGCCACAGGGAGATGTTGATGTCCTGGACTGAGAGAGAGAAGAAATGAGGTCAATTTGGGAATCTAGGGCTTGGACCCTGCCAGACCCCAACCATGAAGGTAGAGCCTGGGATAGTAGTGACTAAGGAACCGGGTGTCAGATGGCTGGACCCAGGCCTCTGCTCTTAATCTTCAGCCTCCGTTTCCTTAGCTATAAAGTAAGGTGATACTCCACATCATGCCCATGCCACAGCCTGGAGTGTGGGCAAAGGAAGTCTTGGGTGAAAACACAGCACAGTGCAAAGAATCATATAAACCATTCCTCAGAATGCTCATTGCAGGCTGGGTGTGATGGCCCATGCCTGTAATCCCAGCTACTCGGGAGTCTGGGGCAGAGGGATCCTAGGTGTGAGGCCAGCCTGGGCAACTTAGTAAGACCTTCTCTCAAAGTAAACATTTTAAAAAGGGCTGGGGATGCAGTTCAATGGTAGAGAGCTTGCCAAGCACAAGGCCCTGGGTTCAATCTCCAGCAACACACACACGCACACACACACACACACACACACACACTATTTTGGAAATTAAAAAAACTAGTTATGGTGGTGCACATCTGTAATCCCAGTACTTGAAAGGCTGAGATAGGAGGACCACATATTCGATGCCAGCTTCAGCAATTTAGCAAGACTCTCATCAACTTAGTGAGACCCTGTTTCAAAAAGAAAAAAGGCCAAGGGTATAGTCTCTAGATTCAATCTAGTACCAAACCAACCAAACTTACAGTATGTTTCACCTTGATAGAACTATTTGTCTTTGAAGGTAAATTAGAAAAATAAGGAAAACTCTCTCTTAAAGCACAACAGTTCCACTTCTTTGCATCTAAAGAATCGTTCCACTATCTCTGTATCTCTCTCTATATATATATGTGTGTGTGTACATCCGGTACAACAGGAGTATCCATTGTAGCAAAATACTAGAAAATACCTAAATGTCTACCAACCAAGAAAATGTTTAATAAACTATGATGCATTCAAATCACTCTATTTCTGTTAAAGTATATGAGGACAATCTCAATATGCATCAACTTGGAAAAGCATCCAGAGCCTATTTTTGAGTAAAAAGATTAAAGTAGTAATATATAATTGTTATACAATATGTATTTTTCCATAGATGAGTATGTGTGTATACTTATGCACGCATGTATGTGGATATAAATTTATAGAGAAGAACTGAAAGAATATACTATATTGAGTTCATACTGATAAAAGTGGTTAACTCTTTAAAACAAACAAACAAACAAACAAAAAACTGAGGATTGAGCCCAGGGGTGTTTTACTTCCCAGCCACATCCTGGCCCTTTTTATTTTTTAAATTTTCATGTATTTATGTATTTATTTATTTAGTACTAGGGATTGGACCTGGGGGCATTCTACCTCCAAGATATAGCTCCAGCCCTTTTTATTTAGAAACAGAGTTTTGCTACGTTGCTGAGGCTGGCCTCGAACTTGCAATCTTCCTGTCTCAGCCTCCCGAGTACTAGGATTATAAGTATGTGCCATGGCGCCTGGCAAGTGATTAACTCTTGATGTAGGGATTATTGGTGTAGAGTTTGGGATTGAGGGGAGAAGTTAAAGTAGATGTTAGCCTTCTTTGAAGTCTTGGGGTCACTTAAATTACCACCACAATTAAAGCGTAACACAATGAACAAGTCAGAACAGAAATGGAAGCTGCTTTTCTTTTTCTTTTTTTTCTTTGCTTCTGGGCAGTGTTCATTCCCCAGCTCCCTTGTGAGCACCTGGCACTCATCCACTAATGACATTTGCCAAGCACCTTCCTTTGGGTCAGGCACAGTGCTAGGAATCTAACAGTGGACCAGAAGTCATGTCCCATCCTACATCTATATGTCCGTGGGAAGCAGACATTGAACAAGTGCTGAGAAGTGCAATGCAGGCGGTGTTCTGCAATTGTACAACAGGGATGCCTACTCTGGAGTACAAGAGGGTTTCCCCAAGGACCTGATACAGGGCCATCAGAAAGTGGAGCAGAAAGGTTGGCGAGTCTGGGTGTGGCTATGGGCAGGTGGGGTAGCAGGAGAGGGAGAAGGGGGACAGGAGCCCAGGAAAGGAAGCTGCCTGTGATACAGAGAAAGAACAAGGGCTCCGGGCCCACACAGGAAGGCAGCTGGGCTGGAGTGGAGCTGGGCAGCATGCACCAGATGAAGCTGGAGTGGTGGGCTGCACGCAGGACCAGGTCAAGGATTTGGAATGTGTCCCAGGACTGCTGGGAAGCCACGGAGGGTTTTTAAGTGACACAATCAGATTTGCATTTTAATAAGAACTCATTGGCTGCAGGGAGGAGAATGAATGGTGGTGGACTAGGGGAGACCAGGCAGACTCCTGGGTCAGATTTGGCGTGGCTTGGCTGGGGGTGAGGTGGGGTGGGCTGGGGAGGGTGGAGAAAAGCAGGTGGAGCTGAGAGAGTTAGTTCCAGATCCCGTCTGTGATACTGGAAAAGAATAGTCCTTCACTAAAAGCATCTTGCCCTCTGTTCACACTGTCTCCTTAAATCCTTACAACTTGGGGAGGCAAGGAGGGTGGCAATGTTGGCCCCATTTGTAGAATAAGGAAACAGCCTTGAGGACGTTAAGAAAATAAGTGGTTTGGGCTGAGGACATAGCTCAGCAGTACAGTGTGTGCTTCTTCTATGCAAGGTACTGGCTTCAATTCCTTGCACTGCCCCCTACCATAAAAATAAATAAACAAGGAAAAAGGAGAGGAAGGAGGGGTAAGTTGATTAAAATCAGTGTGCTAAGGGAGAATGCGTGCTAACGAGGGTTCCTTGCTCAGGTGTCCTGCGACACCCCAACCTCTCCCTCGCGCCACCAAAGCCCACGTACTCACTGGTGTGCAGCCAGCTGGTGAAGGTCAGTGAGCAGTTCTGTACGTCGAAGGGGAAGTTGTAGATGTCGAGGCTGCAGGCGGTCACCACCTGGAGCGGCTTGTAGTTCTGGACCTCACCTTGATGCCGAACATACACGTACGGGATATTTGGAGACTTCCCCACGTCCACACTGGCCAGGGAAGAGAGGTTAGTCTGGGGGGCTCGAGAGGCAGGCCCAGCCCTGGGAGTCTGAAGGTCTCTGAGCAACCCAGTAAGGAAAGAAATTCAGGGAGGGTACAGGCAGCAAAATGATGTGGACAGTTTTGTCTGGCCTCAGTTTCCAAACTTGCTTATCTATCTTAGGCTGCCTGGCCCGCCATTGGCAAGATTCCTGTCCAAGTAGGAAAGGGCATTTCTCCTTTACTCCTTGGGAAAACTAGCCACAAAAAGCAGGGAAGGAATCCATGGCCCCAAAGCCCCGGGAGCCTTCCTCAGCCGCTCCCAGCATACACACACACACACACACACACACACACACACACACACACACACACACACAGAGGCTGGGCGGAGCTCAGCTCCCAGGACCTCCAGGATGTGATAACAGGCTTGGTGGGAAAGTAGAATCTTGTGTTCCACCCTGACTCTGATTTCTCTTTTCTTTCCATTTCAACAAGATCTTGAAAATGAGAATTATCATCTCTGATAGGAAGACAACTAGAGAAATTGTGGTTAAGTATTAGGAGAACGACTGGGTGTGGTTTCCTACCTATAATACCTATTATAGGTATTATAGACTCTATTTCAAAATAAAAAATAAAAAGGGCTGGGGATGTAGCTCGGAGGTAGAATTCCCCCAGGTTCAATCCAGGAGGAAGAGGAGGAGGGCAACTCAGGGGAGTCCAATAAGATTTCATCCCTCTCTTTTGGCCGATTCTGGATCCCTAGGCTTTCTAAAAAAAAAAAAAAAAAAAAAAAATCACAGTGGAATAAAGTGAGCTGAGCCTAGGGTCCTAGTCTTCAACTTTCTGTGGAATCAGGCTGTGAGACGAGAGGTCAAGACTAAGGTTACTTCACTATTGAAACGGGAGATCCAGCCAGAAATGGGTTTCCCGGAACCCCTCTAGCCTGAGCTGTGCAGGGCCTTAAGGGGTGGGGTCAAGGCCATTTGCCTCCTTTTGGAAAATGTCAGGGTGCCCATGGGATTGTGCAACATAGTAGGTGCTGGGTGGACCCACCTGTTACCTTCTACTTTCTTTCTTTTTTTTTTTTTTTTTTTTTTGCGGTACTGAGGATTGAACTCAGGGGCATTCTACCTCCAGGCTAGGTCCCCAGTCCTATTTTTTTTATTCTTTATTTTGAAACAGGGTCTCACTAAGTTGCGGAGGGCCTCACTAAGCAGCTGAGGCTGGCCACGAACCCAGATCCTCCGGTCTCAACCTCCCAAATGCTGGGATTACAAGTGTGCACCACCACGCCCGGCTCGTGTTACCTTCTATTTTCTATCCATCTCCCCAGACCTTTTCTCTGCCCTTGAGTTCAGAAGTCCAGTTGATGAGCCCTGAATGAACCTGCAGGATGGGGAGTTCTCTTGCTTAGGGCCAAATGAGGCTGTGTTTGGCTGCTGAAAACAAAGACTGCTGGGACCTACTTCCTATTGGAGGTGCAATTAGTGGCCTGACAGGCATACACGTGGCTTGGGTGGGGGGGTTGGGCGTGTTCCTTGGCTCCAAATCTCCTCTGGCCAGGCACAGTGACTGCCATCAGTGCTTTATTCCTTTCAGAAACATAACTGTCCCCTTTAAAAATGCAGCTGTCCCCATTAGGCTATTATAACTCAGTGTGAATTCATTCACTGGCTTCTTTCCCTGTGACGGGGTCCTTGGACTAATAACTACAGAGTTTCAACATCAGGCACAGAAAAGGCGAGTTTTTAAAAAGGAAAAAAAAAGAGAGAGAGAGAGAGAGAGAGAGAGAGAGAGCAAAGGAGAACTTGAGCTCAAGTTTGTAGACAGCTGGCCAGTCTGGACAAGACTTCCCAATGGCAACCACAGCAAGCTTGTCTCCCAGCTGCCTGAGCCCCCCAGCCCCCCAGCCTCTGATGACAGTACTCACAACTCATTGATGAGGATGTCTGGGACCCAAATGCTGTCAGTGGGGATGGACAACTTGGTGATGTTGTCAAAATCCTCAGGGTTCCACTGGAGAAACTCGTCAGTCCAGAACTAGGAGAGGAACAGCTACAGTCATGGCGGTCCCCCGTCTTGGTAGAGGCTCACCTGCGAATCTAACTTGTGCCCAAGCCAACAGGTGGGCAACTCCTGGGAAAATCCAGGTGTTGGTAGCACCCGAATCACTCAGCAGCAACTGAGACTCCCCTTCCACCTCTGCCCACATGCATCACAACTTGGACTGAGGTAGCCTCTCTCCAGGAAGGCATGTAGCCATTCCTAATGCTATAAGATGGCTACCCACCAACTTCTGGACCCTGGAAAAGAACTTCTTGGGTCTTGGTCTCCATATATACGAACGGGGAAAACAGCATTCGCCTCCCAGAGCAGAGTTGGGTATTGTGAAGTTTTGATCACTGTGTTCTCCACTCTTAACACCAGAATGGCCAGTCTAAAATATAAATTTGACCATAATATTCTCTTGCCTAAAGTTCTTCAATGGTGCCCTATTGACCTTAGGATGAAGGTAAACTTCACAGCCAGTGAAGTCCTCTACCTCTCCCTCTAGCCTCCTTTTTTTCTGGGCCATGCCTTTCTGTGAATTCTACATTCCAACCACATGGAATTAAACAGTACTTAAACCTCCCTATCTATGCACACCCAATGCATTCTCCCAGGCTGCAACCCCTGTCTTACTTACCAGGGCACATGGTACTTACTCATCCTTCCAGCCTTTGACTGGGTTGTTTTTTGTTTTTTATTTATTTTTTTCCTTTTGGTCCTGGGGATTGAACTCAGAGGCATTCTACCTCCAAGCTACACCCTCAGCTGGATTTTATTTCTTATTTGGAAACAAGGTCTCACTAGGTTGCTGAGAGCCTTGCTAAGTTGCTGAGGCTGGCTTTGAACCTGCAATCTTCCTGTCTCGACCTCCCAAGTACTGGGATTACAAGTGTGCGCCACCACACCTGGCTCCCCGCTGGGCTATATGTGCCCGCTCTGTGCTCTCCTGCCCCCTCTCTTCAGCCACTGTAGTGTCTGTTTCTACAATGACTTCTTTCCCACAACCCCAGGGGCTGCCAGAGCAGGACCTGCCTGTGGGTAGCAACCTCCTCTGCTTCCTTTCCCCACCGCCAGCTCAGAGCCAGGGCTCAGCAGAAGCTTCAGAGAGTCTGCATGCCAGTGCCTGATCTGTGCTCATCAGAAGCTTGGGGACACAGCCAAAGCTGTGAGGTCTAAATGGATGGAACCATCCTGTTTCAGACATCCAATTTGGTTGTTGTCCAATTTGGCTTAATAGAAGGAAGAACTTTCTAGTAATTAGAGCTGCTTGAAAGTGAAGTAGCTGCCTCATGAGTTCCCAGGCTCTGGCCGTGGTCCTTCAACAGGGGTTGGACAAGTTGCTTGTCTGTGATGCTGTGAAGAACATCGGAAACCAGAAGGGTGTGGGGGACTTCCCCTCCACCCCCTTTAAGTTTTCTTCTGCTCCCTGTTCTGAGATAGGAAGAGGCCAGACTCCTGGATCTCATGCTCAGCACCTCTCCCAACCTTTCCTCACCAAGGCTACTGAAATTCCCGACCCCTTCAGACAGAGAAGTCCCAGTTCCAGGAAGTGAGGGTGGGTGAGAGCTGCTCCACTCACCTGGCGGTACCAGATGTAGGTGGTCAGTACCTGATTCTTCTCATCCTGGGAAAGGAAAGGGAGCTCAGATAGGTGCCCCTGCATGCACCACCCCAAAAAGGAGCCGCTTTATTGTGGCCATATTTCCCCGGGGAAGGAGAGTGAGGAAAAGGAACCGAGGGACAAGTAGGAGCTGCCTGACCAGCCAGGGAAAGTAGTTAGTGCTTTACTAGGACACACCAAGAAGGAAATAGAATGTCTTTTTTCAACTTCAAAGATCATATATATGTATGTATGTATGTAAATTTTGTATACCTCCTATTTTATATATTATGTTACACATACTATAATATCATAGAAGATAATAGCCTCCCTTGGTATGAAATAAATAGGCACAAAACCACATGGAGTGAAAAACTCATCACTCCCCTCCCCCTCTACCTAATTCCAAATCTCCTTTTCTGAAACATTGCAACAAGTAGTTTTCTGCGTTTCTTTCCAGAGATGTTTCACATGCAATGATTCCATCCCATATTGGGGGGAGCAGTGATGGAAGCAGAGTTTATGAATTCGGTCCCGCCTGCCTTACCCTGACACAGCACCACTGCCTCTCTGAGATTGCTTGTTTCTTTCTTTCTTTTTTTTTTTTTTTTTTTTTTTTTTTGCAGTACTGGGGTTTGAACTCAGGGGCATTCTACCTCCGAGCTACACCCCCAGCCCTATTTTTTATCCTTTATTTTTTTGAAACCGGGTCTCACTAAGTTGCGGAGGGCCTCACTAGGTAGCTGAGGCTGGCTGCAAACCCGGATCCTCCAGTCTCAGCCTCCCGAATGCTGGGATTACAAGCGTGCGCCACCATGCCTGGCTTGCCTGCTTGTTTCTACACCATGTCTGACCTCCTTCACTGGGCAGTGGCCCCACCCTGCTATAGTGATTGGTGAAGGAATTAATTAACTGCTGTATTGGTTAGCAATTGATCTATTGTCACCATTTAGTGACAGCTGCCATATTCCAGGGACCTGTGTGAGGCACTGAAGACACAGATATGAATTGGACAGCTGTCACCCACATGCAGGTGACACAGGAAGGTGGCTATCATGATGCAGGGTGTGGCTCAGGGTCATGGTTGGGGCAGCTGTGCAGGTACTGCCACAGTCCGTCCTCACCTGTGGTGCCAGAACACAGGTACTTGATGCCCACCCTGTGCCCAAAGGGTGACTTAGCTGCAGAGGCCTCTCCCAACCCCACAAGGCCAACCTGTGTGTGGGGATAAACCGGGGTCCACACTTACCACGTTGAGGATGGCGTAGACGATGACGTCGATGGAGATGGTGGTGGGCCTCCGCCAGTCCCGCACCGGCCGCACGCTCTTCCTGTAGTTGGCCAGGAGGTGCTCTGACAGCCTTAGCAGAGGGGACCTGGTGGAGTTGCGGGCCTGGGGGGCCGCCCTCCGCCTGGCTGGGAAGGAAAAAGAACAGCTCAAAGTAGAAACCGGAGCCCCGAGATGACTCCATGCTTCTCTTGCCCTGATCTGTAAGCTGTTGAAAGGAATGTGTCCCCAGCTCACAAAATTCCCAGGTCCCCCACAGACTGAAAATCCACCCCTGGAACATTTTGTCGATAGAGATTCCTGCCAAGCTGGGCGTGGTGGCACACACCTGTAATCCTAGTCTTGGCAGGCTGAGACAGGAGGATCTAAGGGTCTAGGCCAGCCTAAGCAATTTTGTGAGACCCTGTTTCAAAATAAAAAAATTTAAAAGGGGGATGGGGGTGTATCTCAGCATCCCAAATTCCAGTGGGTGATCTTGTAGAGGGGCCCTGTGCAGTCATTTACAGGAGAGTAGGGAGCTGGTTTGCCAGGACAGGAGACAGGTGAGGACCAAGAAAGGTGGGGAGGAGGAGGGCCCCAGGGGCGTGGAGGAGGGCCTGGACTGCTGAAGGGAAGTGGACCATGGTGTGTAATGCTGGCAGGGGAGAGCACCTTGGGGAAGTGTGGCCTCACATGCAAGGTCTCTAAGCCCACTCATCTGCACCAGGGCTTCCTCGGCCAAGGTGGATGAGCATGCATAGCTCATTGCCTCCTTCTTGACCCGTTCTTGACCCCAGTCTGCAACTAGGGAAGAAAGAAGGAAGGCTGGGCATCCCGTGAACATGGGTGTCCTCTCCCTCCTGCCAAAGCCACATTGGATGTAGGGGAGGGTCTGCCAGGTATGCAAACTGGACAAGGTCAGGAAGGAGGTGGAGAGAGGTGAGGAGGAGTGCTAGGAGGAACCAAACTGCTCCCAGAGCAGGCGGCTCCAGGAACAAGAAAGTCACGAGGAGACAAGTGTGGTGGCACATGCCTACAATCCCAGCCCTTAAAGGTTGAGATCAGAGGATTGCAGATTTGAGACCAGCCTCAGCACCTTAGCAAGACCCTGTTTTAAAATAAAAAGGGCTGGGGGTGTAGCTCAGGGACAGAATGCTCCTGGGTTCAATCCCCAGCACCAAAAAAAAAAAAAAAAGATGACAAAGCCCAATGCCTAGGCCCTGGCCCTGTTCTGTGGGGATTTCGTGTGTACCTCAGTTTCCCTCTGAGAAACAGTGGCAGCAGTTTCTGAAGAGGGGAGTGAAAAATGAAGGTGAAATGTGCACAGGATGGTGGGCAGACCCAGCCCAGAGTGGCTACCTGCTGGCAAGGAGGAGTGAGACTGCAGGGTGGACAGGAATCTTTCCAGACCCGGCTTCCAGTGACCAGCACGCCTGCTCCCATCCTGTCCTCGAGGGTGCCAGCTGTGCAGCAGGGCTGTCCTGCCGTTCTGTCTGTCTTACCTCACCCCCATATACTTTCCACTTCCCTCAACAGGACATAGACAAGCACAGAGAAAGGGAAGGCAAGAGAATTTTTTTAAAGAGTCCCTTTGGGAATAATATCCATTAATATAGTCTTCATTTCCATCTCACAAGCCCCGGCCTGAGTGGCTAGCATGGCAGCCCATTGACGGGCAAGGATCCCCAAAGTGAAAGGCGAGAACGGCGCCCTGGAAGTGGAGAAGGTGAGATTCAAACCCAGATCCCCATGCCTGAGACAGCCCAGGTCCCCCGACTGGGATTCTGGCTGGCTCGAAGAGCGCCAGACTAATCCCAGTGGGCCCGGGGAGCAAAGGGCCACTGCAGAAGACAGAGAGTTACCCAGCCAGGAACTCCCCGACAGTCACCACGCACGGCCTGCACTCCCCAGCCCACCCACGGACTCTCCAAATGACAGCTCATGGGAGACAGTGGTCTTGCCCACAGCCCTCACATCTGTCCAGCCCTACCACATCCTTCTCACTGGGTGTCATGGTGCTCCCACCCAGCTCTGTGGGAGGGGAAACCTTCTGGAGACTGAAATGCCCTAATGCCCTGTTTTCAAGGCAGTCAGGAGAGGACGGAGGTGAGAATGGAGAAAAGTTTGGTGTTACTGGAGAGGAACACGGAACCGAAGGCCCGGAGAACCCCTGCGACATAAACCTGGCAAAGATGAGGAAAGATTACTGGATTCATTCTGGGCACCAGTCTGCTGCTAACAAGCTGTGTGACCTTGAGAGAGTAACTCTCCTTCTCTGGACCATGGTTATAACAGGGCCAGATGAGCTCCAAGTTCCTTTGCAGCTGCCACTTGATGAGTTTAGGAGTCCCTCTCCTGACACCTGTCTGTGTGTCCCTGATACTAGGGCTACTTCTCTGCCCTCCATTCCCCTCCCTAGTAAGCCCTGCTCTTACCCAGACTCAACCTCCCCAACTGTCTAACTTGACCACGATGCCTCGAAAAGCTCTCATGCGCACCCATGCTCTTAACGAGCGCTGACCTTCCTGCAGTCACACCGCTAGTTCCAAACTCTCCTTCCCTCAGCCCTCTGAGCCCCAGGCCTCCCCGGCCCCCGCTCCACAGATGGCAGGCCAAATCCTGCATGTGTCCCCCGGCCCCTTACCTTCCCCCTGGGCCAGAAGGGCGGGGAGTAGCCAGGCCAGCAGCGCCTGCTGGACCCGCAGCAGCATGGCGAGCTTCCACGCGAGGGAGGGCCTCCGGTGGCCCCTCAGGGTGAGTCCCACCAAAGGCCAGCCTGCTCGCCCTCGGCCAACCTCATGTCCCAGCCAGCCAGCCTGCCTGCCTCCCAGCTGCTGCCTGCGCTCCTCCACCAGAGCTGGGGAGATGCCAAGTTTTCCTGCAGTCAGCCCTTCAGCTAGATCAAGTTTCTGGGTGGGAGGGGAGAGGAGGGAACCACCAAAGGGGAGCCCGCCCCAGCTGATGTCATGTGGCCCGAGCTCAGACCACCCATTCAGCCAGGTGGCTTGGCCATGCTTCCCCAGAGAAGGGATTTGGGGACAGGGGCTGCAGGAACCCCTGGAGCAAGGTGCAGCCTGGCTGCTGCTTCCTTTATGTCCCTTGGCAAATAGGTTTGGGTGGCACCGGGCTGAGCCAGGTGGGATAGCTCAGGAAGGAACAGGGGAGCAGTTTGTTTGCTGCTCCCCAGGGTGACATAGCTCCCCTAGCCGAGCAGATCCCCTGTCTGCTCTGCAGGCATCTCTGCACACAGAGATATTTCAATAGTAAAATACAAGCCAGGCATGGTGGCTCACATCTGCAATCCCAGAACTTGGGAGGCTGAGACAGAAAGATTGCAGTTTTGAGGCTAGCTTCAGCAACTTAGAGAGACCCTGTTCTTTTCTTTCTCTCTCTCTCTCTCTCTCTCTCTCTCTCTCTCTCTCTCTTTTTTTCTTTCTTTTCCTTCCTTCCTTCCCTCCTTCCTTTCCTTCCTTCCTTTTTTTGGAGATTGAATTTAGGGGCATTCTATCCCTAAGCTACAACCCCAGCCCTTTTTACTTTCTTTCTTTCTTTTTTTTTTTTTTTGCCAGGGGATTGAACCCAGGGGCATTCTACCTCCAAGCTATACCCCCAGCCCTATTTTTCATTCTTTATTTTGAAACTGAGTCTCACTAAGTTGTGGAGTGCCTCACTAGGTAGCTGAAGCTGGTCACAAATCCGGATCCTTCGGTCTCAGCCTCCCAAATGCTGGAATTACAAGCATGCGCCACCACGCCCAGCTTATTTTCTTTATTTTGATACAGTCTTGCTAGGTTGCTAAGGGTCTCACTAAGTTGCTGAGGCTGGCCTTGAATCTGTGATCCTCTTGTCTCAGCCTCCCAAGTACTGGGATTATAGGCGTGCATTATATAAACCACATCTGGCTGTTTCAAAATAAAAAGGGCTGGGAATGCAGCTCGGAAGTAGAATGTCCCTGGGCTTAATCCCCAGTACCAAAAACCAAACAAATGAATAGTAAAATACATAGAGTAAAAATATCATTTTATAGTATGCATATTTATATTTATATTTTTATAGATATTCTAAATATACGTAGTGAAAATATAGTAGCAAAACATACTATTATAGATAATTATAAAGAACAATTGAAATCATCCATAAGCTGGGCGTGGTGGTGTACGCTTCTAATCCCAGCATTTGGGAGGATGAGACCGGAGGATCTGGGTTCTCGGCCAGCCTCAGCTACCTAGTGAGGCACTCCGCAACTTACTGAGACTCGGTTTCAAAATAAAGAACAAAAAATAGGGCTGGGGGTATAGCTCGGAGGTAGAATGCCCCTGAGTTCAATCCCCAGTACCGCAAAAAAAAAAAAAAAAAAATCATCCATAGACTTACTGCCTAGAAAAAGCCACTGCCAATATTTAGTGTATATTATTTTATAATTTCCTTCTATAATATGTGCAAATTAAGTAAGTGTACAATATATATATATAATTTTGTATCCCTCCCACTTTTTTTCTTAATATAATTCCATAAGCATTTTCAGTATCTTCCTTTTAAATGACCTTTCTTGCCAGGAATGATAGTGCACACCTGTAATTCCAGTACTTGGCAGGCTGAGTTAGGAGGATCATAGGTTCAAGGCCAGCCTTGCCAAACTTAGCAAGACCCTGTTTCAAAAGAAAATAAATAGATAAGTAAATAAAAAAGGGCTGGGGGTATAGCTCAGAGATAGAATATCCATGGGTTCAATCCCCAGTGCCAATATAAATAAGTAAATATGACTTTCTTTTCTCTTTGTAACTTAGATAGGTAAATAGCTATATCTCACATACTCAACTGTGTACCCCAGAAGTTGTCTGAGAAAAGAATTGTTGTGGATTTCTATTTGAGGAGTTCTGCCCCAATTGTCCTGTGGGTAAGCGTGGATTTTTTAAGCTCAGTTGTGTTGAAGGAAAGATACATCTGTATCAGTCATGGCAAGCTTCAACAACGAAACATGTTTATTCTTTTGAATTCCTTTTCCAATTGAACATAAATATAGAAAAAGCTGGGGACACCATAGGAAGGAAGGATTTTCTGTACTAAAGTTATGTTAAACCACTGCCTTGGTCGGGGCTGGGTCCTTTTTTTCTTCATGAGCATTGTGAAATCTGCATAGAGCGTTCATTATACGTTCCTTCGTGGGATCTCTTCACGGGGCCATTTGCCAGAATTTGACTCTAGAAGATTCACTCGAGCTCATGACTCGAGCTGCCCTTCTCTTCAGTCATGTGCTTCGCTGCTGCACAACTCAGAAAACCCAGGAACATCAGCCCCAAGAATATCTTTTGGGGAGTTAGAGGTGAAGACAAATGGGTTATTTAGGGGACTCCAAACTTACAGACAAAGCATACAGACAGGCATTCCCAGAATGAATGTGCTCAGACCCTCTGTTTGACAGCAGGACAAGGCAAAGCAAGAAGAAGCAGGCAGCCTCCTGGGCCTCCATGCTGAGGTCTTGGATCCGGCAGAGCACCGTGGATTCCTCCTGCATCCTTGAGTCCAGCAAAGACTCGGGTTCCTGCTCACCACCACTTATGACCACTGACGCACAGAAAGCTGCTGCAGATTGCCATCGGAGCTTCTCCTCTCATTGCTGTGCATTTTATTGATGGGGTCTGTCCACACGGCCACAGACAAGTGTTGAGACTTCAGCAGTAGCACACTGGCTTGGGGTTCCCATTACAGTCATTAAAGAACTGACACCCAACTGCTCCCCCACACCTTCACCATTCTCCCAGGTGCTCTGCTTTATACCCTGTGCGCATACCTGAGGCCCTCCCCTCCCTCTTGCCCCAGGCTGAGGCCAGTGTGGCGTGGGGCCCGCCTCCTCTACAGAGCTGAGCCGTTTGGAGACAGAGAGCCAGGGAGAAGTGTTAGGAACGGACCTTGTTCTGGAAGAAGGCCCAGCACAGCAGGAGGGAAAGGGCAAGGAGAAATGGAAGATAAAACAACAGAAAAGAGGTTGGGGGCCATCGAGGGGGAGAAGTGAACAATCAAAGGAGCAAGAAGAAAAGGAAGATGAGTCAAGAAGGCAGATTAGGCAGGAGGAGAAGGAAGACAAGAGGCCAAGGGAAAAGGAAGGAGAGAAGAAAGAGAAACAGAAGGAGAAACGGGGTGGGCAGAGGCTGAGCAGCGGGAGGTGCCTGCACCCTGAATTCAGGAGTGGGGTGCCCACCATGTCCAGATGTGAGGACCCATCAAAAGTCAGTGGGAAAGCCTGGAGGCCGTCCCGTGGGCCCCAGCCTCCATTTCCACATTAGCTCGTGGAATCCTCTGGGGCAGTCCAATTGGGTTAGGAGGGAAGAGGACGTCTTCTGTGCAGCGTGTGCATTAGAGAATTAGCTCCTTAGGTAACAGGATTAGAGGGAGCCGGACAGGCCACAGCCTTGGATGGAGATGTATTGCCTGTGTGCCTGTCTGATGGAGCGGCAATCAAGTTTCCCCTGAAGAAATCTCCTATTAATGGATTTGATGGCACAACAGACAGGGGGAGTTGGAGCCATGGCCGATGGCGGGGTGTAAATTGCCTCAGATGAAACTGCAGAGTCACTTTTGCCCCTTTTAAACAAGATAAGAATTAGTGCGAGGTCTTGATGAACTTGCCTTGGCCTGTGGGGACGAGGAACAGCAGAGGCCTGGCTAATTTGATTCCTGAGCTCTGCCGGCAGACGGCCAGGCTCCTCCCCAGGAGTGGGGGCAGACAGGCACACGTGGCAGCCATCCAGCTGGGTAATGAAAAGCTCCAAGACTGCAGGACCCGCAAGCCTGAGCCGTCTCTCTGTCCAGTGCTCCCAGCACCCTGGGGAGGAGAGCTGTGCTGATGCACCTGTCTGGAGCTTCACACCCAGCAGCGGGTGCGGCTGTCCATCCTCCTCCGCATTATCTCTGTCCTCGATCCCATTTGCCAGGTTAAAACACAGAGCAGAAGGCGCCTCCCCACCTGCTCACCTCCTACTGCTCATTACAACGGAGCTGAGATCCTCCAGACTTCTGGCTCCAGCCTTTTCCATTACAGCTGTGTTTCCCCATCTTCGGCTGTAAATTTTTTACTGGTCTATAAAACTTTTACCACCAAAGAGCCCGACCTTTTAAAACCTATAAACTTGCAAAAACTCTGTGACCCGTAGTAACATCTGGCTTACTGGGGTCTCAGCTGCGGGGGGAGTGCTGGGGAAGCTTCTGGTTTGTCATCACGGTGCTAAATGAAAGATGTATCTTCCTCCTCCCCATCACCTCAAGGAGAGAGCCCCATTGTGGGAGCCAACGTTCTTGGGGACCCGCCTCTGACAGGGCAGGGGGCGGATAGGGAGATAAACGGGTGCCCTTCCTCTCACCACTTCTAGGGACCTGACATGGGTAGCATGGAAGTTGAAAGACAGAGTCTGTCTGCTCATGCAAAGGCTAGAAGGTAGCAGATGGCAACACAGGGAGGAGTGAGGTGGGACTGACGACAGGGAGGGCTCTTCCTTCCTGGTCTTTCTTTCTTTCTTTCGTGTCCCATCATGTGTGACTGATCTTTGTGTCGCCAAAGCTATGGCTCCTTGGAATGGCATTTATTGAGCATATACTATGCGTGAGGCACTGTGCTCAGCATTTTTTTCTTTTGTACTAGGGATTGAACCTAGGGGTATTCTACATTTATGCTACACTCCCACCCTATTTTATTTTTTAATTTTGAAATAAGGTCTTGGAAAGTTGCTGAAGGGCTCACTAAGTTGCTGAGGCTGGCCTCAAACCTGCCATCTTCTAGTCTCAGCCTCCCAAGGACTGGGATTGCAGGCATGTGCCATCTTGCCCAGTGACTCTTTTTTACTCTTTGCTTCCTACCAAGAAGATATCATCATCATTATTATTATTATTATTATTATTATTATTATTATTATTATTCCCATGCTGCAGATGAGACAATCAAAGCAAAGATGTTAAGTAACTTGTGCAGAGTTAAATAAGAGGAGGGTGTGATAGTGGGTCTTACAGACTCAAAAGTTGGGTGTTAACAGCCAGATTGTGCTGAGTGCCAGAACATTCTCTTAGACATGGACCTAGGTTGATTGGACCCTGGCTCAGACACCCCTTTCTTTCATCCTGGGGATAGATGGAATACCCATTCCTGCCTTAACTGCTCTAGTTAAAAGAGCAGGCTTATTGATTTGACTCTATATGAGCCTGCTAATTAAAGATACTTTTTGAAGGATCTGGGTGCATGAGGTGGAACTTCATCTGAAGGATGAAGTTACTTCTTGTCTCCCAACACCTGGGGAAGAGGATGCTTCTGGACCTCCAACCAGACAGCCTGTAGGTCTTGACATAGTGGCACCACAGGGATTTTTTTCTCTTAATATTGCTCTCTTAAAGTCAAGATGGCTGAGAGGCTATTCCTAGGAGATGGGTGTTTATGTTGTCACCTTTGACCAGCAAAAAAAAAAAAAGGAAGTAAGAAGCCCAGGCTAGGGCCCTGTGAAATTGTGCATTCCTCTGGGACCCTATGGAGTTTTCTCAGGACCTGAGAGGAACTGGACAGGACTGGAAGACCTGAGACCCTCGGTTTCACAAGATCATGTTTCAGTTGTTAACCCCTTTACTTACTGCCTGGTCTCTTCCCTTAATTTGTGTTTACATTGGGATATTCAACCTTTACCCTCCACCATAAAGGGATGAGAAGGAAGGGGATTTTGTCCCTGATCAGGCCAGAGTGGTGGTGGTGGCCATGATCAGAGAGAGCCCCCAGAGGAGGTGAAACCCAGGAGACTGAGTGGGGTGCTTGGTCTCTGCTCTCTCTCTGTCTGGACATCTTCCTGATGCCGAACTTCAGAGATTTCGTGACTTATTTTCATAAAGGAGGTGACAATCCTTCACTCAAACCACAAGGGACTCAGGGAATCGTGAGCAGAGGAGTTCTGTCCTTCCTTGTCTGCCTTTCCTTCTTTCTGGAGCAGAAGGATGGAGGGTTCACTCTAGTTCTTACAGGTATCCCAGAAGGGGATGTCCAGCCTCTTGGGTATGTCTCCTTCCTGTGAGATGGAACTTTTTCTTACCCTTGTTCCTAAGTCTCCATCAAATTCCAGTCTTTTCATCTCCTTGGAGGTATTTAATGCCTCCCAAACACAGCCAACCCTGGGGTGCCCTCCAAGGTAAAAGGTCATTCTGGAAGGTGTATTTAAAATTAGCAAGCTGAAGCCGAGCGTGGTGGCGCACGCTTGCATTCGGGAGGCTGAGACCAGAGGATCCGGGTTCGCGGCCAGCCTCAGCTACCTAGTGAGGCACTCTGCAACTTAGTGAGACTCGGTTTCAAAATAAAGAATAAAAAAATAAATAGGGCTGCGGGTGGAGCTCGGAGGTAGAACGCCCCTGAGTTCAATCCCCAGTACCCAAAAAAAAAAAAAAAAAATTAGCAAGCTGGTAGGAAGGACCAGGTTTTAATGAGTGATGAGTCATTAGCCCATATGGTCACCCCAGAGCTGGAGCTGGGGGCAGAGGTCATTTGTCTTAAATTTCTCTCTAACCTAAGAGAATCACTACCTTCCACGGAAGAAGTGTCTCATTCCTAGGGAGTGGCCAGTTACCATCTGGACATCCCAGAACTGGACCTGGGAGCAAAAGTTGGTTTGACTTAAATTTCTCTCCTACTTGAATTCTAGTTTCTAGAGAGGAAGAGACTGGAGAGGCCCTCTTATCCATCCCTTTGTTTCTGGGAAGACTAGAGGCTTAATGTATCATAATGACTATTTTCTGAGAAATTTTCAAAGACAGAGACTTAAAACCCCCCTTTGGGATTCCAAAACAAAGTTTCTTCTAATCTCTAACTTTAATTACACTTGGTACAATTTGAGTCATTTCCTTTTGTCCTGTGGAAATGAGTCTCATATCCGATCCACCCTCCCCATAATTTGGGGGAGGCAGTGGAAAGAGGGGTCATTCCTGGGCTCTTCCAGAGAGAAGAAAGCAGGCAGAGACTGACATGTACCAACTGTCATACACTGCTGCAAGGCTACAGTGTGCTTTTCATGCACACTTTCTGAACCTGTAATACTCTGAGGTAGGTGATATAATTCTCATTTTATAGATGAGGAACTATAAGATATTTAGTGACTTGCCCAAGGTAATTCAGCTAATGGAGGATCAAGTTTGGTTCATAACCCTAAATCCAGCCAGGACAGCACTACTGGAGACCTGTGTCTGCATTCTGTCTTTTCCACTGGGATAAGATGCAAAGAGGAAGAAAATACAATGGCTATATGATCGGGATATGTGTTTGGGGACAGGGTGGGGTGGGAGACTTATTTTTCATGCTCTACCTTGTTATTCCTTTAAATTGTAAATATGTTCATCTATTAAAAAAAAAAAAAAAACCCTGGGCTCTTAAAAAGAAACACTGGGAAGAATAGAATTCAGCCAGGTCCTAGGCCTGATTCTGTCATAAACTCTGTGTGGCCTTGGGCAAACCAGCTAAGCTGTCTATGCCTCAGTTTCACATCTATCAAATGAGAAGAAAGGGTTGCTCACTCCACCTACCTACCAAATTCACTGGATGTTTTCTTGGGAGTCATATAGTTCTGGGATTATGAATCTGAAATTGGGAAGACAATGTAGCATGTCCTGCTTCAAATTATGCACGCCCCTTCTCCCTCACTGCACAGAAATTATGAAAACCATAATTCTTGGTGAAGCCAGCTCTCTGGGTCCTCTAATTCCACTCATGAGGGAGCTGATCTCATTACCTAATCACCCCCAAAGTCCCCACCTCTTAACACAATCACACTGCTGGTGAAGTTTTACCAATGCACAAATCTGGTCTACAGTAACGCCTGAAGTATCTGACTTTGGTTTTCTCATATCTAAGTCAGGCATAACGGTATTTATCTTCATGGGTTGTTGTAAGAATTAAATAAGATATCATATACAACTACAATGCATGTAGTACAGTGTGCCTGGGACATAGTTATACTCAAGGAATAAAAGAGATGGAGAGGATTAATAAGTAAATGAAGTAATGGGTCAGGAAGACTCTGAAAGAATTAAATATAACAACACAACCCCAAAGGGGCCGTTCCTGAGCAGCCTGCCACAGCAGCCCCAGGTGGAGCCTGGAAAGAAGAGCAGGGGGAACTGGAAAGCAACAGTTGGTGTGTGACCCAAGTGGCCATCATGCTCCTCAAGGTCACCTTCTTGGCAAGACCTCCTCTGACCACCCTATCTAGTATGCCCCTTAGAACTCTCTGTAGTCCTTCTCCACTCTCAAACATAACTGATAAATATTCACCAGGTGAATGAATTAATCAATGTCATTAGCAGCAGGGAAGGTAAGTGGCCAAATCTGTCTGTGTTCTGGGGTCCCTGCTGTCTCCGTGGGCGTCCACTGCAATTGGGAGGGTGCTGGTAGCCCTGGGCTGGGAATACACTGAGTGGACAGTCATGGCCCCACTACTCATTGACTCTGGTCAGCTGCTCCCTTGGGCAGTGACATGGTGGGGCTCAATGGCCACTGGGTGGCCTGTGCAATGATGTGTTTCTTGGAATGGGGAACATGTGGACCCCCAAGCTGCCATTAGTTAGGGGAAGAAACTCCTCTATAACACAGGCCTGTAGTCCTGGGTGAGTGACACACAGAAGGAACATGAGGAGCAGGCAGGCATGGGAGGAAGACCCCATGAGACCCCATGGCAACCAGACTCCGCCCTGTGGAGAGGTGAGACCCACCAAGGAGGCCACGAGGCCCTCCTGCCCTGGGGGGGACACTGCCTCCTCCCTCTCCGCATTTATAGGAGAACAGTCTGTCCCTCAGCCTAAAGCAAGACCCTCAACACACCCCAACAGATACCACCCTGGCTTTGATTCAAAGTCCTCCAGAGAGAGAGATTTCAAAGGAAACCCTCAGGACTCAAAGCCATCAGGACCAGCCCCCACCCAGCACTCAAGTCTCCATGGCATCCCAGCAAAGGACCTTCAGCTTTTGTTTGCAGACCTCTCATGACAACCCTTTCCTTGTTGGAGAAGTGTGTGTGTGTGTGTGTGTGTGTGTGTGTGTGTGTGTGTGTGTGACTGGGATGCTTGAACCCAGGGGTGTTGCTACCTCTGAGTGACACCCCAGCCCTTTTTATTTTATTTTTAATTTTGAAACAGGGTCTTACTAGATTGATGAAAATCTCACTACCTGCTGAAGCTGTCCTCGACTGTGCAATCCTCCTGTCTTAGCCTCCCAAATCCTGGGATTACAAGCGTGCACCACCACTCCTGGCATTGATTGATTGATTGATTGATTGATTGATTGATTCATTCATTCATTCATTCATTCATTCATTTGAAACAGAGTCTCACTAAGTTGTTAAGACTAGCCTCAAACCTGCAATCCTGCTGTCTAAGCCTCCCATCCCAAGTACTGGGATTATAGGCATGTACCACTATACCTGGCTTAGAGAACACTTTCTTATACTGAGCCCTAAATCTGTTTCTCTAATATTTTCTCCTACCCAGTCCTATTATTTGAGACTAATTCCTTTTCTACCTTAAAATTCTTACCCCATCATGCCTTCTCTTCCTGGGCCCCAGCCGCTCAGATCTTTCAGCACCAAGTGTTAGAGCTGGATGGACTCTGGACAAGGAGGGCAGAGACTCTGCTCATGGCTCTAACACTGCATCACATTCCTGGTCCTCACAGGTGCTCGATGGCCCCATCGTGGAGATGGATGCATGAAAGAATCCAGTACAGGCTTCTCCACTGGAAATGAGCAGAGTTGGTCTCATCAAGGACAAGTGACTGGGAAGTCACACAACTCCTAACACAGGCAATAGCTCTGGCTCAGAAGTGTTTCCGAGCCCCATGTGGGGGTGGAGCCTTGGTTACACTTTTCTTCTCTGGATTTGGCTTAAGTAGCTGCACAGAGGCCCTCAACGCTCACCTGGCCTGTTACCTCAGGTCCTTACCTGCTGTGACTTTCCCCTTGCTCTGTCCACTCCAGCCTCCCTGGACTTCTTTCTGTCCCTCAGACACACCAGGAGTGCTTACCCACCCAGCCTCTGCTCCAGCTAGGAGTACTCCCTCCCCTTCCCCAAGGCTGCCTAAATCCTACCCCCACGATGAGACCTACCTGACTATCCCTTTCAATACCCTCACCTGCCCTGATCTACCCTGACACTCTTGCTTTCCTTTCCTGCCCTGCTTTTCTTTTTCCCATAGCCCTATCACCTCTAAACATTTCACATGACTGGATTCTTTTGACTTAGGTTGATCCTTGTCTGTCTCCACTGGTGGAATGTTAGCTCAGTGAGCACAAACCCCAGGGTTTTTTTTTTTGTTTGTTTTTTTACATCACATAAAACCTCAAACCCTTGAAGACCAAGGTTGGGGAGAAGGACGTTACAATAACCCACGTGATGTTCAGCCCTTCTAATCTCATGTGGCACCTCCATAAGGTTCCAAGTCAAGCCACCCTCTTCCTCTCCTCCTCTGGAGCTTTCTATATCTATAACTAACCCCTGGTACAGGTTGGACACTGGTGTTCCCCGGAAAAGCTCATGTGTTGGCAATGCAACAATATTCAGAGGTAAAATAATTGAACCGGGACTCTAATCTTATCAGAGGACAAATCCATTGATGGATTAGTAATTTGAATGGATTTCCTGGGTGGTAATGTTACTGGGCAGGAAATCCTTTGTGTTACCAGGCAGTAATCCATTTCTCGATTCTTGCTTCTTCCGAGAGAAAGAATTCAATCAGAAAACACAAATAGGGGAATATAAGAGGTTTACTTAGGGAAGTGGAGGCCATTGCAAAAGAAAGTTGTAAGGTTATGTTCCAGAGAAAAAGGAGTCTGGAATGGGTTGCTTTCTGAAGTGGAAAATGGTATGGTGTGGGACTCTTCTCGTGGGAAGCCTTACATTCCCCTCAGGAAACATTTCCTTCTAATATTAGCATATGCATTTGAGCAGGTCACTGTCTCCTTTTTTTTTTTTTTTTTTTTTGCGGTACTAGAGGTTGAGCTCAGGGGCATTCTACCTCCGAGCTATACCCCCAGCCCTATTTTTTATTCTTTATTTTGAAACTGGGTCTCACTAAATTGTGGAGTGCCTCGCTAGGTAGCTGAGGCTGGCCTTGAACCCGGATCCTCCGGTCTCAGACTCCCGAATGCTGGGATTACAAGCGTGCGCCACCACGCCCGGCTCACTGTCTCCTTTTACACTGTAACTTAGTGCATCTGTGCTGTAGGCAGGTAGAATGTGACTGGAGGAGACACATCACTGGGACCCTGGCTTTGGGGACTATACCTGCCTCTTATGTCTTCCTCTGTCTCTCTCTGCTTCTCAGCTACCCTGAGCAGTTTTCCTCTGCCATGCCCCTGCTGCCACGATCTTTTTGCCTTGAAGCCGGCTGTCCATGGACTGAAGCTTCAAACCACGAGCCCAAGCAAACCTTTTCCTCTCTGAGTTTTTTGTCAAGTACTTTGGTCACAGCAATGAAAAAATGAACGAACGCAGACCCTGAAGTATCTTGCTGGCCTCAAGTAGCTTCCCTGAGAGGACTCTCTCAATTATCCTGGTTCTAAGCATTTAAATAGTCCTAAATGAAGCGTACAGTAGTTTGCATATTTGCTGACATAATCACATTTGCATATTTGCTGTCCCCACGGGTTATTGTCCTGGAAACTTTCCTTCCCAGGGGCTTCCCTGAAGGTGATTTCATGCCCACTAAGAGCAGCAACACTTTCCAAAGCACATCCTCTTGTTTCATGAAGAGTCTTTTGAGTACTATAGCTTGACTTGTGATTCCACTGAACAAAGTTTAAACTGACTACTCCAGAATATTCCTGAATTTCACACATGAACATGGATTGTCACAGTTCAGTGTTTTGAGGCTCAAGATTTTTGTATCTTATGTCATTTGTTAACCACAACAATCCTGCATCAGATGAGGAAGCTGAGGCTCAGTATATGGGGGGAATCAGTCCAACATGGTGATTAGAAAGTGGATATGATAACCATGAGTGCTTTACTCCAAATATTTCAGTTTTCCCCTTTTCTGGGCACTTGTAAGGATTGTACTTCCAGGCTTCATGTTGGCTGGATGGATTGCACGAAGGGAAAAATAAGACAATAAATTGTTAGCAGAAGGCCAAAAAAGCCTTTCAGGCCAAGCAAGACCATTCCAAGGTCTCTTTTCTCTGCCATGGTGACTGCCAAGGTGGATGCTCCTCCATCAGGCTAGATCTCAGAGGGAGGACATGGAGCAGAGGCTGACCTGCAGTGAGCACACAGCATGCTGTCATAGGCCACTGAGATTTGGGAGTCATTGTTACAAAGGACATCCTCACCTGTCCTGCCTAACCTCATTCAGCATTGGCTCTGCCACTTTCCAGTTGTGTGCCCTTGGACAAACCAGTGAGCCTCGCTGGGCTTGGAAGGATGGAAGCATGGCACCTAACACAGAATCTTGAGCAGGATGTGATAAGATTCTTCATGCTACCCCTGTTACATATAAATGTCCAGTAAATAGAAGTTGTAGTCACTGTCATTATTAATACAATTATTATAAAGGAAATTAAGTAAATTGTCCAGAGTTCACTAGCTACAAGTTTTTGGCAGAGGACATGAAGGAGAAGAAGACTAAATGTTTGAGCTACTTTTATATGTCTTATACGGTATACTCACAGTCTTCATTCTAGGTACTGGATATCATTATCCCTGGTGACCTAGAATAAAGTCAACCTAGTCAAGTACCTTTTTTATTTAGGGCTAATTAGGATTGCAATCTGGAAAAACACAGATTCAAGCAATTTTGAAAATGTGCTCTGAGGTTTTACAAAATGGTGGCTGAATTTATAGTTTTAAACCATAAGAGGGTTGGAAATTACAACACTTGTTAGGAATTAAAATTGGTGCTGGCAAAAATTAAGCTGCCTTGTAACAAATGGATTGGGTATGTTTTCAGTTTCTGGAGAGTTTGGGGAAAGGGGTCCATTGTACAGAAGGTCCGCAGAGGTTGACAGTGCCAGCCTTCTCTTAACACCAGGACCATGCACATCCTGGCTTGACCTGCAGCATCCCAGCTCCATCTCTGACCCCTTCCCCTGTTCTGATTCCCCTGTGCCTGGGCAGGAGAGCACTTGGGGTTCTGAGGACTCTAACCTAAGGTAGTGTATGCATCTTCACACTGGAGCAGGTGTCTCTTTTTTAGCAGGTTATGGGAAACATAACCCCAACAGGAGCTCACCTGATGCCTCCCTATCCCACTGATACAGAAAGTGACTCATCTCCCCTTTTCAGATGAAGATACTAAAGTTACAATATGTTAAAGCAGATAATCTTGAGATCAAACTCGACTCTTTCACTCACTCATTGTGTGACGGTAGGCAAGTTTCTCAACTTGTCTGGATTTCAGTCTCTATACTTGTAAATTTACCCTACCGTGTTTGGTTATCATGAGAACCCAATTAGATACAATGTAGGAAGTCCTCATAGAATGTAGGTAGTATCTATCAGCAATCAGCATCATTATCATCAACTTCATCACTATATTGAATATCTTGAGTATATTCTCCCAACTTCATCTGCAAGTGAGAGCTCTGATTCCTCTCCAACTTTGAGTTGTTGCATAAACACACACACACACACACACACACACACACACACACACACACACACACACTGCTTCCCAGAGGAGCAGATCAAGGGACACCAGGCCTATTGAGCTACAATGACCAGCCTGGGCTATGCCCAGTGTCCTTGTGACAAACCCAGGGTGGCGGGGTAAATGGCTGAAGGTGGCTGAAGGGGGAGGAGGAAGGCAGTGTGGGGCAAGCATCCAGGAGTGTCTGCAGGGAGCCCTAAGGCCAGAGTGCAGCCTTCCAGAGCCTTCCTGCAGCTCTGGAAATGGAGTCCCATAAAACCTAATGGGTGCTGGAAATAACACCATCGAGGAGGTCTGGGAACTGGAGAGAGCTTTCATCCCTCCTGGGGACCAGGGCAGAGACATCGTGGCGGGGAGAGCAGGCCATTCAGCAGCCTGGGGGACCGGGGCAGGAAGTTGGAGCGATGACTCTGTTATAGAATATTATGGGGTGGTGGTCTCTCCTAAAAATAAATGTTGTAGGATGGTGATCTCTTCCTTGGTCCTTACTTCCTGAAAGACTTCAGATGGAAAGCACTATAAGGGAGCCTCAGAGGTTTATTTAGGGAGGCAGAGCACCATTGAAGAGAAGGCCATGAATAAGGGGTTACATTCCGGAGATAGGGAATGGGCTTCTGCCTGGAATGGAAAAGCAGTGGTGAGTCTCTCACATGGCGAGCTTGGAGTCTGGAAACCTTCCCCTCGTGTCTATACATTTGGGGAGGTCACTATCTCTTTCAGCACCATAGCTTGCTGCCCCTGCGCTGTTCTTGCCATGTTGGAAACTTTCCCATTGGTGCCCAAGTGAAACCTTGGTGGGGGCGGGAGGAGTTATCGCACAGTGAGTTTAGCCTCCTGATATCCCTGAGTTCTCTAATCTTAGCTAGATGGGGAGTCCGTGTTTCCATTAACTTTCCCTCTCTCAGGAGCATTCCAGCCTTGCCTGACCTGCTCATTTCTATCTAGCTGCCTAACAGCTCCAGGTGGTGGCAGCTCCTTTTAGCACCAGCTGGGAGGCAGGGGCAGCACCTTTGACCACAGCAGAGCCTACCCTGTGGCCTGGGATTCTCCCCTGACGCTCTCACTTCCCAGCATGGGTGCTTAGATGGCAGCTGGCTGCCTTTGGGGGAAATGGGAGTGGATGTTCCTTCAGCCAGAACTCTGCGCCCTGCTCTGGGCCCAGCTTTGTACCAGATGCTGGAGACTTGGGAAGGATGAATACCATGTGGTCCCTCCAGTCTCAGGTCTACCTCCACTGATGTGCTGCTCTTCCAAGCCCCGGGGAGAGGGGAGGGGTCCAGTGGACAAGGGTTACTTCTGTCAGAGGCGAGGCAGTGAAAGGAAGCTCCTGCCACCAGGAGAGGGACTCCAGACTGAGAGCCCAGGGAGAGAGTCCCTTGAGATACTGTGGCCATGCCTCAGTGGACAAGAAGGCCCAAGGGTTTGCCCAGAGCACTGAGTGGGCTCAGGGAGAAGGAGGTGCCTGATGTCGTATGCTGGCGGCCTCATTCTCTGGTTAAAAGGGTGTTTGCTGTCAGAGGAAGGGGGTCTGGGGAAGGGGCCTCTTTACCCTCATTGGCGCTCTCCTTGGATGGCACACAGAGCCATCTCCGCCATCTGCCCACAGCCTATAATTGAGCCGCCCAGCTGCACTGGGTGCTTGACTGCTCTGATTGTGGGGAGGGGAGATTACTGAGTGGAGTGCAGTGATTGGCAGGTGCCTGCGGGCCCAGCTGCCCTGGTCAGGCCGGACTCAATATGAGGCTGAACCCCCAGCTCCTCTGACTTCCCAGAGTCCCCACTATCACCCTTTACCTTCATTGTCCCTTAGAGCTCCAGCATTGTGCAAATGTATAAGCAAATTCAATGTGCAAATGATTCCCCTGGGGGTGTGGTTAAAATTAAGATTCTGAATCAGTAAGTCTGGAAGGGCCTGAGCATCTGCATTTCTAACCTGGTCTCAGGTGATGCTGACGCTGGGAATCCAGGCACCTCACTCTGAGCAGCAAACTTTGGGGTTTACAAAGCTTTCTCACATGTACGATCTCCCTGGCTCTCAGAGCAGCACAGAAGTAAAAGGGCAAAGAAGAACCATTGCTCCAGTCTCAATGCCTCTAATGCAAGGCACTGTGCTCCGCAATTAACGAGTCTTATCTCATTCAATTCTCTTGATGCCTTGGCAAAAGAGCTCTTCCTAGAATATGCAAATGAGAAAAAAAAAAAAAAAAACTGAGGTTCTGAGATAGTTAAGTAATTTGCCCCAGAATCACAAACCTAATAAGTGGTGGGGTTGAAAACCAAACTCACATATTCTAACACAGGTCTCTTCCTCTGTTCACATATAAAGTTGACAAATATGAGACACTTGTAAGTAAAGGTCTGCCAGGCATGGTGGTGTATACCTGTAATCCCAGTACTTGGGGAGGCTGAGACAGGAGGATTGCATGTTCCAGGCTAGCCTCAGCAACATAACAAGGCTCTCAGCAACTTATTGAGATCCTGTTTCAAAATAAAAAATAAAATAGGGCTGGGGGTATAGCTTGGAAGTGGAATGCTCTGGGGTTCAATCCCCAATACCTCCCTCCCCACACACAGAAATCAAAGGTAAAAGGTGCAAGCTCTGGAGTCAGAGTATACCTGAGTATGGCTGACTATCCAAGAGCATAGAATTTGGACTCAGAAAGCTTAGATTTGAATTCTAGTTGCTATAGTTTGGATCTTGACTGTCTCTCAAAGGCCTGTGTGTTAAGGCCTTGGTCCCTGCTTGGTGCTATTGGGAGTGGTGGAAACTTTAAGAAATGGGTCTAGTGGGAGGTCTTCAGGTCACTGGGGGTGTGTCCTTGAGAGGGTAGTGGGATCTCAGTCCCTTCCTCTCCATCCCTTGCCTGCCAGTCACAAGGTAAAGTGCTGCCTCCCCCAACCGAGACCTAAAGCAATGTGTCCACCCAACATGAACTGCAAGCCAAAATAAACCTCTACTCTTTATAAGTTGATCATCTCAGGTATTTATTATGGTGGTAGAAAGATAACACACAAGGTTTGTCCTTTGCAGTGATCTAGAGCAACTTACCTAACTAACCCCTCTGTGCCTTAGGTTTTTAAACTGTGAAAGATGGCAAATAACTAGAGTTATAAGCATGTATTTGTACTTACATATACATATCCTCGTATTCTATATAATCCTCATAATAATCTTAGTATTACCAATAACCCTAATATCATCTTTCTTCCTAATGTAGGCTCTGGAAATACAATAGTGAACAAAAAATAACCTCCCTGCTCTTTTTTTTTTTTTTTTTTTTTGTCTTTTGGTACCAGGGACTGAACCCAGGGGCATTCTACCACTGAGCTATACTCCCAGTTCTTCCTATTTTTTATTTAGAAACAGGGTCTTGCTAAGTTGCAGAGGGTCTTGCTAAGGTGCTTAGACCAGCCTCAAAACTGTGATCCTCCTGTTTTAGTCTCCCAAGTACTAGGATTACAGGTGTGCACCACTGCACCTGGCTCTCCTGCTCTCTTGGGGCTTTGAGGCTGACATTCTTTTTTTTTTTTTTTTTTTTTTTTTTGCGGTACTGGGGATTGAACTCAGGGGCATTCTACCTCTGAGCTACACCCTCAGCCCTATTTTTTTTTATCCTTTATTTTGAAACAGGGTCTCACTAAGTTGCAGAGTGTCTCACTAGGTAGCTGAGGCTGGCCATGAACCCAGATCCTCTGGTCTCAGCCTCCCAAATGCTGGGATTACAAGCATGTGCCACCACACCCGGCTTGGGGCTGACATTCTAATAGTCCTAGAATCATACCACTCAAGGCACTCAGCACAGTGCTTGGCACATGGCAAAACCCTTCATAAGCACCGCCTCTGATCGTGCTCACTGCCCCTCTCTTGCCTTTGGTAGACATTGCTAATTCCATTACAGAGTTCTTTCTCACCAAGCCCATCTGTGACCCCTAAATCTGTCACAGGATAGCACTCCAGCCACTCTCTCCCAAGCTAGCAGGCTTGCAATCAGGAAATCTGTCAGCTCTCTGTGACTATGTTGCAGTGGAACTCAAACCTGGGATTCTGACCCCCAAACCTGTGTTCTGTCTATGACACCACTTCTGCTAGGTTGGAAGCTCCTTGAGGCTCAGGTTACTCCTGAGCTGAGTGGGTGAGTGAACATATGCATGAATGAGCCTGTCTTGCCTGGGTATTGCCTTCTGCACATATCTTTTCCTGCATGCTTGCTCCAGTACCCAACACTCTCCCGTTTAGAGTCAGTCCTTTGAATGTTGTTGTCAGGTAGATAGAGATTAGCAAATAGTGTAGGATGGGGTGGTCCTGAAGCAGAGGTATCAGAAGGCGAAGTCCCCTGCACAGCCTCACTTAGAACCCTCTCCCTATGGAGACAATACAGAGGCACTAAGGTGTGAGGTGGGGAAAGACAATCGACTGTCCCAAATGAAATATGCATGAGGAAGATGATGTCCAGAGGGAATATAAGACTCCCCATGGGGAAAACTCCATGCTGCTTTTGACCCCAGACAGTGGCTGTTCCGGACACTTTTCTCTGGAACATGAACCCCTGCCTTTTCTTTTTTATCATAGCCTTTTTTACATGGTGCCATCATTTCTCTAAATAAATTTCTTATATTCCTCCATTGGGGCGGGGTTTTTTTGTTTGTTTGTTTTGTTTTGTTTTGTTTTTTTGCATGAATTCTTTCCCATACAGAGAAGCAAGGACTGAAGTACTGCTGTATCATATTAGGACTGAGGAGAAATCATTATCCAGTAACAATGTGACCCCTTTCTACCAAAGTACCCTGAAAAAATAAAGTGACTGTACCTCTGGCATTCTCAGAAGGGGCTGTATTAACCATGTCTTTTATTTTCTGTGTTCTGATGCTCTGATACCTGGGGTCCCACTAAGCCTGGAGAGACTGCCTCTCCCAGGATTAGCCAATCCCTAGGGCTAGTAAACAACTCCCCTGCCAGCATATTTTTCAAACAAAAGCCAACTGGTCCAGCGCCCATACCCTCTTCCTGACAACCTCCTTTATTGGTTCTCAAACTTCACGTCACTATCCACCTGCTCTGCTCACCCCAAAAGCCAGGTACCAGGCAACTAGGGGCAATCCTTATGCCGCAGGGCCACTGAAGTTATTCAAAGTAGCCAATCCTAACCCTGTTTACTAGGCCTCCCCTATGCCTTCCTGCAGAAACCACTATCGAGATTCTGGCTCACAGTCTCTCCCTCTGCTTCCGGCCCCTGAGATCAAGCTCAGCATTTCCTGGTGTGCACACTGTCCCTCCTCACCTTGGTGAGGGGTGGCTTGTGTGCCCCCAGGCCCCATACTTGCAAACTATAATAAATTGTCTTTTCTGGAAATTATCTCCTGATCTGTTGGCCTTACTCCACCTCAAACTTTCTATTAATACACTGGATTGATTGTTGATTGATTGAATGATTTAGTGGTACTGGGGCTTGAACCCAAGACATTCTAACCTCTGAACTACACCCCCAGCCCTATTTTATTTTTATTTTGAAACAGGGTCTCTCTAGGTTAATGAGAGTCTCACTACTTGCTGAAGCTGTCCTGAAACCTGCAATCCTCCTGTCTCAGCCTCCCCAGTACTGAGATTTCAGGTGTATGCCACCATACTCGGATAATACACGTATTTAAAGCAGAGACAGAGCCAAAGATCTCCTCCCATCCCTTGAAGTCTAAAGTTTTGCCTTTAGCCTAAATTTTTACTTCTTCACCAAAATATGTCTGTATTTATTTTTCACAGGAAATTAAGCAATTATCCTAAATGCACACTATGGAGAAAAACTAATGCTCTAGAAGAGGAGCCAGGTTCGTTCTGAGACTTTGCGTGTGCCTGCACACCACTGAGCCCCTCTAGGGACACGTGCACCCCAGAATGAAAGTTTGGCACCAGCTTGCTTTACTAATTTGTGCTTGATTATAGATTAAATGGCCGTGTAGGAATTGGCACAGGAGGAAGGAGTTCCATCGGTTTTGTGTGCAGTGCGCAGGAAGGCAACTCTGGGAAGAGGGAACACAGCAGTGAGGGTCCTGTGGGGTGTGTGGTAACAAAGGGGCCTGGAGTAGATATGGTTGGGGGAGAGAAACGAGCAAGAGGAAACTTAGACAAACCTCAGCTCTTGCAAAGATGGTCAAATTCAGTCTCAGTGTGCAAAAGGCCAGTGGAGGAGGAGGCCACAGAAGGATGGGTGCAGGGAAGAGAAAGAAGCTTGAACACTATAGGGACGTGAGAAGCCAAGACTGGACAGGGAGCTAGGGAGAAAAGTACTGCCAGCAGCTTCTCTATTCTCTCACCTTTTGCTTGAACCTCTCCAAAGAGGACAAGCAGGTGACCAGGGGCAAGGTCTGATCAAGAGCTGGCACCCACATGTGGCCTGGTTCCAGCGATACCTAGGAGGGCTGATAATCCTACTAAGCCTGTGTGGGTCCCAGGTCTTCAAAGCTTAACACTAGGCTGGAGGAGAGCAAGGAACCCCCCCCCCCCAGAACCTGGAGTCTGTCTGCTGCCACACAGTCCGCTCACCGCCCAGCAGTGCCTTCCAGCCCCTGCAGAAAGCCTGCTGCAATTCCTGCTTTATGGCCTCTGCCAAATGAAGCACAAACTTAACTACATCACCTTCCCAACATGACGAGGGAGAGGTAGGGGGTATCCTGCTGAGCTTCTTCAGCCCCCTAATCTAATCACTGGTGTGGGTCATTTCAATTACGGACACCAGAGTGTGGTGGGGGGCGTGGCTGCTCATAAAAGCCTCCGTGCTGCTGCTCAGCTAATTACGAAGCTCTCACTGTCTCTGCAGGTAAATAACTCAGAGCTGAGCAGTTCTGGCTGCTGAGATGGAGTCCAAGCTGGGGAACAGGACAGGGTAGACTGAGCTGGACAGGGAGGTGACAGAGATAGGACCTGAGTGTACAGATCGGGGCTACCAGGAGGGAGGCCCCACAGTCCCAGAGGAAACTGGGAGCTGAGGTCTCTGCCCTGGGCTTACCACCAGGGCTTGCAGAAAAACTCTTAAAACCAGACCCTGAAGTTTTGTAGACGCCTCTGAGCAAGCCACAGGGGTAAAATGTGAACCCCATCCACTTCTACTAACTCTGCCTTTGGGTGTATAATGGATCCCTGAGAAGCGAGAGGGTGCAGGGAAGCCTTGAGGCTGAGCCAAGAACTAATCCCATCCACACTTCACCACTGGCTCAATCCATGCCTGCACTTTGCTTTGCTTTCTGGTCTGACCCAACCAGGCTCAAAGTCAGGTCTCAGGAGACTTGCTGTGCCCTAGAGATTTAAGAGCTGAGAATCAGCTCGGTTTCTTTCACCACCTTGAGACCAGTGCAGAAGGTAGTTGAGTATCTTGGGAGGAAAGGAAGACCCCCATCGTCTGTTATTTGCAATGCAAAAGTCTTCAGAGGCTCCAGGGGGTCATCAGGGCAGTTTCTGAAAGTTATCTTGAGACATTATGATGACGGGAAGGCTATCTGGCAAGCCTGGGACTGTGCGTGACCATCTCTGTATTCTAGATATCACTGAAGTCCCCAGAACTGGAGCTGTGGTTTCTTGGTGAATGCCCAGACTACCTTAGACTCTGGGGAAGAGCAGATGGTAGGAGCAGTCACAGCTGGCAGAATCCCATTTTTGCTCAGTTTCCTTCCTCTATGGAATGTAAATCATGAAATCTCTAAGCATTTGGAGGGAGTGAACTAAAGCTTCTCTGTAAGTAAGGGCTACTGGCACCTTGTGTTCCTCTCACAGCTGAGAGTACTGTTCTAGGAGGCTCGTAGGGTCACATGTTAATGTTTTGTTTTGTTTTGGGGTACTAAGGATTAAACCCAGAGGCACTCTACCACTGACATACACTCCCAGTCTTATTTATTTATTTTTTGCAGTACTGGGGATTAAACTCAGGGGTGTTCTACCTCCAAGTTATACCCCCAGCCCTATTTTTTATTCTTTATTTTGAAACAGGATCTCACTAAGTTTTGGAGTGCCTCCCTAGGTAGCTGAGGCTGGCCACGAACCCGGATCCTCCAGTTTCAGCCTCCCAAATGCTGGGATTACAAGCGTGCACCACCACGCCTGGCTCCCAGTCTTATTTTTATTTATTTATTTATTTATTTATTTATTTATTTATTTATTTATTTATTTTGAAACAGAGTCTTGCTAAGTTGTTGAGGTTGGCTTCGAACCTGTGATCCTCCTGTCTCAGTCTCCCAAGTACTGGGATTATAGTCATGAGCAACCATACCTGGAGAGTCATATGTTATTAATGTCATTGCTTTAAGCTGCAGTCCTGACCTGGGGCTTAGAATGAGCTCCTGGCTGCCAGCTGAGATCAAGGCCACTTGGCCCTAGACCGTGGGAGTCCACTTAGTGGCCAGGCTCCCCTGCTGAAGGGCTGCTTCTTAGAGGCTGGCACAGAGAACCTGGGCCATGGTTGCTGGTCATGGAGCAAAGGTGAACTGCGTGGGTAGTGAATTGGAAATCCCTTTGGGATCCCCCACCATTCAAGTTCCTCTGCAAGGAGGCTCTTGATGGCCTCAGCCATTAACCTCTGTTATACTCTGTAATAAAGGTACTAGTGGGGAGAATCAGGGCCCCTAATGGGATTCTGATAGAGGTAGCTGGAAATCAGATACTGTACCAAAGACTCAAGACTGGAATCCAGGTGTTGTTGGCAAGCAGGTCTTATGTTTATTTTGTGATGTTATTATTTACTTTTCAAAATGCTTTTAAATACATTGCTTCATTTTGATCCCATAACTTTGTGATATGGATAGAGTAAATATTAACAGCCCCAATTTCCTAGGAGTTAAATTGAAGTCTGAGAAGTTAAATTTAAGGTCTCCTGGGTAGATGGTGATGGAACTAGGACCAAGATCAGGTGTCCTGACTGACTCTAAACCTGGTGTTTTCTCCAATATGCAGTTAAGAAGGAGGGAGACCCCCATGGTGCTGTGTTCACTGCAGGCCTTTCCCTCCTTCACTCCTCTGTTAACTGGGGGAGGAGGAAGAGGAGGAGGAGGAGGAGGAGGAGGAGGAGGAGGAGGAGGAGGAGAAGAAGAAGAAAAAGAAGAAGAAGAAGAAGAAGAAGAAGAAGAAGAAGAAGAAGAAGAAGAAGAAGAAGAAGAAGGAGAAAAAGTAGGAAGTGCAGAAGGAAACAGGTGGAGCTTTGCATGGACACTTCCTGTTCACAAACTTCTTATGCTCTTCATTTCATTAACAGCAGCAGTGGAATTTCATGGACAATTGGCGTTGAACACTAACTGGGAGGTAATGAGAGAGGGAGGATGCAAGGAAAGGCTGTTTGAATTTAAATTCTTTTTCTTTGGGGGGACGGAGGGGGCAGGTTTTTTTAAGGCAATTTTAGTGCTGGAAAAAGTTCCCAGCAAACAGCTTTGGACTTTTGTGTCCTCTGCTGGCAGCATTAGCACTGATGACTGTCTTGCAGCCCACTGTGTCCTTCGGTCCACCAGCCTCCTGGTGGACACCCTGGACAAGAGCTAGAGGGATGCTCAGGGACTGGGTGTCTGACCTCGGGGAGATTCATCCATGAGACTTGGGGAAACTTACCAGATATATGTCCACCATCAGCAGTGAGCTAGAATGGGTTACTCTGGAATTGTTATTGCAGAATCCCCATATGCAAAGCCCTGTGAATGTGGGCATAGATGAGGGAAAGAGTAGACAGGGTAGCTATTCCAGCAGTATATGGTCTGTCTGGCAAATTTCTCTCTCATATGCACACACATGTACATATATAATAGAAGCTACCAAACATTCAAAGGGGGAAGAATATAAATATAAGACTAAAGACAGATGAGGAGACAGAGTGACCATATAGGGTTATAAGGTGAAAATGGCAAGGAATGGTCTGTTTTGAGCAGGGCTCTGAGGCAGAGTTGACATACAGATTGGTGAAGCAAAAGAAGAATGTGTCAGATAGAAGTAGAAGCTTAGAGTACTCTTTGAGCAGAAACATGAGAAGCCAAAAAGTCTTCTAGCTCAACTCTGGTCTTACAGCTCAGGTTGGGGGCTGCAGGGTTGTCATAAGGTAGGAGAATTACTACGGATTTGGCTACTGGAGAGTCTGAGCCTGGAGCTGCTCAGTTGTTCGTGTGCCAGGTGACAGGGATCTTCTGATCTGGACAAGTGCCTGTGGCATAGATGGGAAGGTAAGGAGCCATCAGGATTTATGTGTTAACTTGGCCAGGCCATTGTATTCAGTATTTGTTCAAATGTTATCCTAGATGTTTTTGTCAAGGCCTTTTTAGACTTATATTTTATTATTATTATCATTATTATTGTTGTTATTTTTGCAATACTGGGGATTGAACCCAAGAGCACTCTACCACTGAGCTACATCTCCAACCTTTTCTATTTTGGGACAGGGTCTTGCTAAGTTGCCCAGGCTGGCCTTGAAATTTTGATCCTCCTGCCTCATCTACCCAAGTAACTGGGATTGCAGGGCACCCTCACACCTAACGAAAGTATTTTTTTTTTTTAGATAAGGTCAACATTTAAATATGTAAATTTTATGTAAAATGGATTGCCATCCATAATGTAGATTGGCCTCATCTAATCAGTTGAAGGCATTAATTAAAAAGAAAAAAGGGCCGGGTATGATGGTGTACAACTGTAATCTCAGTACTTGGGAGGCTGAGACAGGAGGATTGCATGTTCACAACTAGCCTCAGCAAAGCCTTGGCAAGTACTTCTGCAACTTAGGGAGACCCTATTTCAAAATAAAAAATGAAACCAGGAATGGTGGTGCATGATTGTAATCCCAATACTCAGAAGGCTGAAACAGGAGGATCTGGGTTCACGGCCAGCCTCTGCAACTTAGTGAGACCCTGTTTCAAAATAAAGAATAAAATACAGGTCTGGGGCTGTAACTCAGAAGAAGAATGCCCCTGGGTTCCATCCCTAGTACCACACACACAGGACTGGCCTCCCCAGATGAAGCGGGGCTCCTGCCGGCAGACCTCTGGTCTCAAACTTCAGCTGTTCCTTGGGTCTCCACCTGCTGTCCTACCCTGAAGATTTTGGATTTTCCAAGTCTCCATAATCCTATGTGTGTTGTGGGCTTGTTTGTGACACTCTAAAGCTCATATGTTGAAGTCCTAGTACCTAGTACCTCAGAGTATGATGTTTGGGGAATTGAGGCCTTGAAAGAAATAATTCAGGTTAAGTGGAGGCATTAGAATGAGCCCTAATCCAATTTGACTGGTGTCCTTACAAGAAGAGGACATCTATTTGGGAATGGCAACATGCACCTGTAATCCCAGCTGCTCTGGAGACTGAGGCAGGAGGATCACAAGTTCAAGGCCAGCCTGGGCAATTTAGTTAGATCCTATCTCAAAATAGAAATAAAAAAGGCTGAGGATATAGCTCAGTGGTAGAGTGCTTGCCTAGCACTCATGAAGCCCTGTGTTCAATTTCCAATAACACACACACACACATACACACACACACACACACACACACACACACACACACACACAAAGAAATTTGGAGATAGACAAACATAGAGGAAAGACCACATGAAGACACAGGAGAAGGTGGCAGTCTGCAAGCCAACCAGAGGTCTCAGAGGAAACCAGTCTTATTGGCACTTTGATCTTGGACTTCTAGCCTCCAGAATGGTGAGAAAATAAATCTCTGTTGAAGCTGCCACCCAACCGGGTATTTTATTATGGCATCCCTAACTGACTAATACAAGGACTGGGGATTGGGAATTGTAAATCCCTTGAATTCAAGAACCGTGGGTTATGCCTCTGCTCCAGCTCAGTGCCTTACATATGGTGTGTGCTCACTTAGTGTAGTGCTAGACTGAACCCAAGAACCTTGGCACCTGGGACCTCTAAGGCACAAGAAGAAGGAGGCAGTGACTCAGCTGGAATAGTGGGAGTAGGCTTCAGAAGGATACAGATATGGTGGGAGTTTTGTGTTCTGGTTGGTTCAAGATTGACCATAGGAATCATATCACATTAAGAATGCTCTGTGACAGCCTGGTATGGTGGCACACACTTGTAATCCCAGCACTTGGGAGGCTGAGACAGGAGAATGGCAGGTTCAAAGCCAGCCTCAGCAACTTAGCGAGACTTTCAGCAACTTAGTGAAACCCCACTTCAAAATAAAGAATAAAATGGAACTGGGGGGTGTATTTCAGAGGTATAATGCATCTGGGCTCAATCCCCAGTAACACACACACACACACACACACACACACACACACACACACACACACACACTGACATATTCTCTAGTTTGTCTAATATAATGCCTATGACTTAAACACTCTTTAAAGGTCTTATGAATGGTCTTATGAATGAAAGACAACAAATGACCAAGGCAGAACTGGGAGATGGAGTGATCATATACTTTTAAATTTTGTTTAGCTAGGTATGGTGATGCACTCCTGTAATCCCAGTACTTGGGAAGCTGAGACAAGAGGATTGCAGTTTCGAGGTCAGCCTCAGCAATTTAGCAAAATAAAAAATGAACAGGGCTGGAGATGTAGCTCAGAGGTAGAACACCCCTGGGTTTACTCCCCAGAAACAAAAAACAAAACAAAACCCAAAACCAAAAAAGCAAAACAAACAAAAAAAGCAAAACAAAACACTATTTAAACATACATGTGCATGTATATGCATGTATATTTCTTTTCTGAAAGAAATTGCTTCTGATGGTTACTGGGAGGAAAGGCTTATTTGTTATGCAGACGTCGTTCAATTCCTACATTTTCATCATGAACATGGTATCACTAGGCCCTCCGGTCATCATAGGATGTGTGTATCTGGACTCAGTGAAAAGAGGCACTGTTCCTCCCCCTTCATTCTTCCCTCAAAAAAATCTTCAGCTGTCCCTAAGTGCTATGACATCATGTTGATTGAGACCAGCAACTTCAGTTTTCACCAGCCACTCCACAGCGCCCAGAGAGAGCACAGGGTGATGGCATAGAGCCCCAGCATGGCCAGGTAGCCTCGGAAGAGCAGTTGGTCAAAGCGGTACAGCTGCGCCAGCCACTCGGCCTCCCGTTGGTCCACCTGGTCCTGGGTTTGGAGGTGGTTGTTGATGGAGCGAAGCTGGGACCAGACTTCCTTCAGGGTCCTTGGCTGGGCCTGGTGCTCTTGACAGACTGGGGACTCTGAGTAATAGAGGAAAACACTCTGGGTGAGCAGAGGGCTACCAAGGCCCCCTGAGCTTTCCCTTGAAGCTGACAGCCTCATCCTTTGGGGAGGATTATGGGCAAAGCTAGGCAGTGGGTTGGGTTGAGGTTAGGGACTCCCACCCTGCCTGCTCTGGGGAGATTGTGACAGAGTTGTGTTGTGTGTAGGTAGGGGGTGTGTAGACTAGCTCCATCTAGGAGATTTTCTGACCTAGGGACCAGCTGAAGTTGACTCAATTAGAACTTTGGGGGCTAGTATAGTTTTTATACACTCTCACGTTGAGCAACTGTAATTCAAATATATACAATCTGTTCTCTCTCTCTCTCTCTCTCTCACACACACACACACACACACACTCTCACACACACAAGTGTTTGCACAACAGAACGTTGCTGTTCTGGAATCAATGATTCAGTCACTCTAGGTAATTGGTTGAAACTGGAAAATTAAACAAGCTCAGGGTGACTGAAGACCTGACCTTCAAGCTAAAACGACCTCCAGCAGGAGGTGACCCAGAGAGGAAGTAGAAACTCAGTGTGGGAACTGAGCAGGTGTTTCAATTCTGTACTCCGTCTGACACTTGGCCTGGTGCTACGGGTGATAAAGCAAGATAGGAGAGGAATTACAAACCTGGCACCCCAGAACACTGGGCCCTGGGGGCCATTCTGGACCCACTGGAATCAGTATCCCTCTGACGGCACGAGAGGGGTCGTTCCTGGCCACCGCACCACTCGTTGTGGAGAAACTTGACCAGCACGATGGACTTGGATAAGCTGAGAACCAAGAAGGCCATGCAGACTGTGAAGAAGACCCCTGGAGGTCAGCAGAGCAGAGAAAGTGGGTTAGCTGCAGGCTCTGGGGCCTCTCCTCCCTCCCATCTGAAGTGCAACAAAAGATCTTTGACAAGGGTCAGGTGACCCCCCGGCTGCTTACCAATCAGAGAGGAGCTCCCTGTGCTCCGGGGCACCTCGTTAGACATATTGACCTTGAAGACGGTGTAGCCCACCAGCACACTGGTCTTGAACATGATCCTCGTGCGGCAGTTGGGTGGCAGGTAGAAGCTTCCCAGGTCCACGAGCATTAGGAAGATGCTGGGAATCAGCAAGCTCACGACGTAGGCCAGTGGGCGCCTGCGAATCACCACCTGGCCGGGGACAGGGAATCTGTTGAATCAAAGCTGATGGACTAAAATTTGGACAAATTCATACCCATTAAGTCCAACATTTTTGCACATTGTGAAAAGGCTGTGTAGTTTATCTTAGAAGTATGTTTGAGGTTATTTTGGGGTTTCGAAATGAGGGGGAAAAATCCCTTAAGCTTTTACATGAAGTTAATATTAGTGATAGTTTTAAGAAGACACAGCATTTATTTCCCCGCTTGCTATGTGCCAGGCACTGGGCTGTTTCGTATCCTTATCACATTCATTCCTCACAACATTAGAGGCTGGTGCTTATTATCTCCATTTTACAAACAAAGAGAGTAAGGTTCTTTGAAAGATTTTGAGTAACTTGTCCAAATTCACATAATTAGTGAGAATTTGTTTTAACACTAAACCTTCCTTCTCTTAGACCACTTATTTAATATCACATGTTATTACTATTTTTTGGAACCAGGTATTGAACATAGGGGAATTCTACCTTCAAGATACAGTTCAATCCCTTTTTTCCCCTTGAAACAGGCTTTTGCTAAGTTGCTGAGGGTCTCCCTAAGTTGCTGAGGCTGGCCTTGAACCTGTGATCCTCCTCTCTCAGCCTCTCAACTGCTGGAATTACTGGTGTGTACCACTTTGCCAGAGTTTGTGTATTATTTTCAGTATAGTCTAGCTCCTTACTTGGAATGTGAGCTTCTTAGCACCTGGGGATCTATTAGCAACTGGCCAAAATCAAATAGAACAAGAAGATAGGGGAATTTCAGGTGCGCTCAATACAGAGAATATTTGCAAGGTATAAAGAAACCACAAGAAGCAGAGTCGTGCCCCAGGAATTTCTGGGGACTGAGCCAATACCTCCGTAGACACGAAGGGCCTAGGAGCTAAGAGAGGTGCCTAGACTTGAGGAGAGAGAAAGCTGTGCAGAGACAGGAGCTGTGGCTTTCTTCTAAGGGCTCAGCCAGTGAGACAGTGACGCCACAAGAGGCAAATAGAGATAAATGTCCTCTTCTCTCCCATCTCCTGTCACTGTTCCTGTCCCTACCTCCCATTGGCCAAACATGACTAGGGATCCCATCTCTGCAGGCCCCAGCTCAGTCTCCAGAGCAGGAGGAGAGGGGGAACCAAAGCTATCCAGCTCAGCCTGCACTACAGGGGTCAGAGAGAAGCAGAGCCGTCGAGTGGCTTTTGTAGTTTGGAATCTGAGTCTGATAACATCACTATTATTTTTACCATGTTCCTTTTTTTTTTTTTTTTTTTTTTTTTTTTTTTGGTACTCGGGATTGAACCAAGGGCATTTTCCTCTAGGCTATACCCCCAACCCTTTTTTATTTTTTATTTTGAAACAAGATCTTGCTAATTTGCTGAGGCTAGCCTCGAATCTATGATCCTCCTGTTTCAGCTCTCCAAAAAGATGTTCATCACTGTACCTGATTTATTACAATTTTGTATATCTAGCTTCTCTGGGATGGGGATACAAAATTTCTAAGAAACACATATTCTAAGCTGGGTGTGATGGTGCACGCTTGTAATTCCAGTACTTGGGAGGCTGAGACAGGAGGATCCCAGGTTCAAAGCCAGCCTTAGCAACTTAACAAGGCCCTCCACAACTTAGTTAGACACTGTTTCAAAATAAAAGAATAAAATAGGGATGAGAGTGCAGCTGGGTTCCATACCTAGTACCACCAAAGAAAAAAAGAAAAAAGAAAGAGAAACACATACTTTATTTTTATCCTTCCTAAAGAGAAACCAGGCAGGAGATGGCAGGACTGCAGCCCCCACTAGACTGTGAACTCTTATCCCCTCCTATCCCACAAAAGGCCAAAACTAAGACCTAGCTTATACTGGGTGTTCAACAAATGTTTATTGAACATATTAACCTCCTGGGCCCTTTGCTAGAGGATTTGGACACAAATTATACTTGAAATCTCTTATTTCTTGGACTTGCCAAACAATGGCATGCTTTCTACATATCAGATAGTGTTGCTGGATGTTTTTACTTAGATGATGTGATTTCCTTAATCCTCACTGCCAACTCATTGGTAGGCAATATCTGCCACTTTATAGATATTCAAAAATAAATTTCAAGCCTGGCGTGGTGGCGCACGCTTGTAATCCCAGTACTTGGGAGGCTGAAACTAGAGAATCACAGGTTTGAGGCCAGCCTCAACTACTTAGTGAGGCCCTCGGCAACTTAGTGAGACCCTGTTTCAAAACAAAGAATAAAAAATAGGGCTGGGGGTATAGCTCAGAGGTAGAAGGCCCCTGGGTTCAATCTCTAGTACTGCAAAATAAATAAATAAATAAATAAATAAATAAATAAATAAATAAATAATTAAATTTCAGCCAGGTATGGTGGTGCATACCTGTAATTCCAGTACTTAAAAGGCTGAGTCAGGAGGATTTCAAGTCCAAGGTCTGCCTCAGCAGCTTAGCAAGACCCTCAGCAACTTAGTGAGATCCTGTTTAAAAATAAAAAATAGCTAGGCATGGTGGCACATGCTTGTGATCCCAGTACTTGGGAGACTGAGACAGGAGGATCACAGGTTCAAAGCCAGCATCAGCAACTTAGCAAGGCTCTCAGCAACCTACTGAGACCCTATTTCCAAATGAGAAATAAAAAATCAGGCTTGGGGTGTAACTTGGAGGTAGAATGCCTCTGGGTTCAATCCCCAGTATCTAAATAAATAAATAAATAAATAAACAAGTAAACAAACAAAAAGGACTACAGTGTAGCTCAGAGGTAAAATGCCCCTGAGTCTAATCCTCAGTACCAAAATAAGTAAGTAAAGCTCAGCCTCCTTGAGTAGACTGAGCTGGGATGTGTCCCCACATCGGATTCTAAATTCTTTTCCACTACAGCATAGCTACAGCTCTTGATCTCCCCAAAGCTCTGGTTGAGGGCAGGGCCCTTCTCCCTCACCTCTGTCTCCTGCTCTGGGAGAGAAACTTAAAGAACGAAGCCAAGGCAAAGCTGTTGTGCAGAAGCCAACGATGGTGCAGAAGGTGGTGGGGAACAGCTCGGGGCCGGGGGAGTTCAAATCCCACCTAGCTGGTGAAAGCTCGGCTCCCCTACTGTCAGGTCTGGGAGTACATCCCGACTCAGTGGAGCTTGGCGGGTTTGGTAGATTGTAGTCTGGCTGTTGTCTTTCACATTAAACATAATTGGCTGCAAATATCTAAACCAGAGCAACACTCACTGCTTTGCAATAATTTGGTTAAAACACATTTCTCCCAAAGTGCAGTCAACAAGAAAAACAACAACAAAATTAGCTGTCGTCAACCTGCACCTCTCCAGCTCCCGCCATTGTGCTGAGGTTGAGGTGCCTCTGTGGGTAGGTGGGGGTGGGAGAAAGGGGACCAAGTGGCCAGAGTCCATGGGGGTTTCATGTTGTGACCTATTGATCTGGCCTCAAGGAGTGGGGTGGCAACCACGCCTGCTGTCTCTGGAGAGTGGGAATGGAAACACCCCCTAGAGACTGTGAAAGGGAAGAAAAGTCTACAAATATCACTCCAAGGAAAAGCACAAACAGGCATGTTGGTGTAGGGGAAAGAGCCTGGACTTAAAGCCACATGCACAGAATTCCAGAGTCCCTCAATACTAAGAGATTATTTGAGCAAGTTTAAGGGATCCTGCATGAGATGGTCGACCTCTCTGTGCCTCAACTCCCCTGGCTTTTTTATTTTTTTAAGCAGTTCATTTTTGTTTTGCTAAACATCTTGGGTACAATTGAGATGATTAGCAGTTGTGTTCTTTAGCTAAAGTTCCTATGTAAAAAGCACAAGTGGAGACGATTCCTCTCCAGCCAGAGGTGGATGTGGACAGCGAGTGCCAGTCTATGCCAGAACTCAAGACGGGCAGCTTGGCTCCTCAAAGTCACTGATTTCTGAGAAAAGTGTAGTTTTTATCAGCCCATGTGGTTCCCAAGGCACCAGGGGAGAAGGGTAGAAAGAACTTAAGAGTTTAGGAGGCAGCTGGCTTCATGAGCATGCTACTTATGCAGTTAACGCATGGTCCTGGACTTGGAAGGGCCTTGCATTTGGTTTAATACTCTGTGGATACCATTTAGAAATTCCTATTAATTTTTTTTTTAGTATTGGGGATTGAACTAAAGGGCATTTTACCTCTGAGCTAGACCCCCAGACCTATTCTATTTTTTTTTTATTTTGAAACAGAGTCTTGCTAAATTGCTGAGGGCCTCGATAAGTTACTGGTGCTGGCTTCAAACCAGCAATCCTCCTGTCATAGCCTCCCAAGTACTGGGATTACAGGCGTGTGCCACCATGCCAAGCTCCTAATAATTTTTTTTAACAAGAGGCTTTTTATTTTCATTTTGCAAGTTAGGTAGCTGATACTGTCAAGAGGCTGTTCCTCACTGGATAGCAGCAGGAGCTGAGAGCAGAAGAGAAAGCCATAGATACGAGGGTGAATGAGTAACTTTTACTGTGACACGAAACAAAGGACTCTCCTGTCACTGTTTGGCTTATAGAACTGTAACGCCCTCCAAAGCCAAGTCATCCATTTTCTTACCTTAGCAAGGATGTTCCCATTCCTAAGATAGACCAAAAGTACCTACAGTTTGGGCTTTCTTCCAGAAGGAAGAACCCACCTTTTCCTTTAGGTTCCTTTAGAGACAATGTTAGCTATGGACTAATTTTTCCTACAAGCCCACTGCAGCCCTAAAGAAAATAATCTTGAGCTGGGTGTAGTGGCACAAGTCTGTAATCCCAGCACTTGGGAGGCTGAAACAGGAGGACTGCAAGTTCGAGATCAGTTTCATCGCTCTCTGCAACTTAGTAAGATTCTGTTTCAAAAAAAAAAAAAAAAGCCCAGCATGGTGGAGCACACTTGTAATCCGAGCATTTGGGAGGCTGAGACCAGAGGATCCCGGTTCGTGGCCAGCCTCAGCTACCTAGTGAGGCACTCTGCAACTTAGTAAGACCCTGTTTCAAAACAAAGAATAAAAAAATATTGGGCTGGGGGTATAGTTTGGAGGTAGAATGCCCCTGAGTCCAATCCCTAGTACCGCAAAAAAATAAAAATAGGGCTAGGGGTGTAGCTCAGAGGTAAAACACCTCTGGGTTCAACCCCCAGCACCACAAAAACAAACACACACACACACACACACACACACACACACACACACACACACAACAAAAAGCACCAAAAACTTTATATATTCTTCAGAAATTTTTGTTTTCATTATCTCATTTCATCTTCAGAGTATTTATTCCTTTGTCCCACAAACAGTAATTGAGCATGAGCAGGCTGTCAGGCACTGTCCTACACACTGGAGTTTGTCCCATTAAGGGACAGGTCCCTTCCCTTGCCCAGTCTTATGGATTTAGGAACCAGACTTTGATTATTGGGTTTCATAAATCTGTGAGCAGACATTTTGGATTTTTTTTTTTTTTTTGGTACTGGGGATCAAAACCAGGGGCATTCTACCTCCGAGCCACACTCCTATATCTTTTTATTTTAAAACAGGGTTTCATTAGGTTGCTGAGTGTCTCACTGAGTTTCTAAGAGTCTCTCTAGGTTGCTGAGGATGGCCTTGAACCTGCAATCCTCCTATCTCAGCCTCCCAGGTACTGAGATTGCAGGCATGTGCCACCACACCTGGCCAACATTTTGGATTTTGAGTTGGTGCTAGAATGGGCTAAGACTTTTAGGCATGTTGAGTTGGGCAAATGTATTTTGCATGTGAGACAGATGTGAATTTTTGGTGGGGCAGAGGGTGGCAGACTACTTGGTTGAATAGTGTCCCCAAGATTCCACGTCCTTCCTGGAACCTTAGGATGTGACCTTATTTGGAAATAGGATCATTAAAGATGTAATTCATTAAAATGAGAGACTGGGGTTTTGGCTCTGTGGTAGAGTGCTTGCCTTGTATATTGTGCAAGGCCCTGGGTTCAATCCCCTGCACCAAAAAAAAGCAAAGCAAAACAAGGTCGTTGCGAATGGGAATGGTGGTGCACACTTGTAACCTCAGTACTTGGGAGGCTGGGCTAGGAGGATCACAGTTTTGAGGCCACACATGGTAATTTAGTGAGACACTCTTTCGAAGTAAAAAATAAAAAGAGCCTGGTGTAGCTCAGAGATAGAGTGCCTCTGGGTTCAATCCCTAGTACCACGGGGTGGGGAGAAATGATGACAAGGTCACACTAGGATAGAATAGGCCCTTCATAAGCCGGGCGTGGTGGTGCACGCTTGTAATCCCAGCATTTGAGAGGCTGAGACCGGAGGATCTGGGTTCTCAGCCAGCCTCGGCTGCTTAGTGAGGCACTCTGCAACTTAGTGAGACCTGGTTTCAAAATAAAGAATAAAAAAATAGGGCTGGGGGTATAGCTCGGAGGTAGAATGCCCCTGAGTTCAATCCCCAGTACCGCAAAAAAAAAAAAAAAGAATAGCCCTTCATCCAAGACATGATTAGTGTCCTTAGAAGAGAAGAAGCATAAAAAGAATGCCATGTGAAGGGGGAGGCAGAGATTGGAGTGGCACATCCACAAGCCAAGGAATGCTATGGTTATTGGCAACTGCCAGAAACTAGGAGAAAGGCATGGAACAGATTCCTTTGGCATGCCCAGAGGTTTAGGTCTTTCTTAATTTCAGACTTCAAGCCTCTGAAACAGTAAGATAATACATTTCTGTTGTTTTAAACAGCCCAGTTTGGGATATTTGTTATGGCATCCTTGTGCAACTAATAAAGGTAATAGTAAGGCACAGTGGGTGGACAGCAAAGAATGGACTGGAACATACTGCATTACATTTCATCATGTGTCAGCGTGACGTAGGAGTAGGTCTGGACTGGCTTCAAGTCTAAGCTCCACCAGTCACCCTGCAACTTCTGAAACGTTCCTTAACTTCACCGCATCTCAACCCACCCATTTGTAAAAATGCAGATACTCTGGGCACCCTTCAGACAGATATGACCGTGTACAAATTCTTGAAATGGTGCCTGGCATTGAGTGCCTAATTTTGTGGTTATTCTTCCATCTCCCTGGGCAGATTTTGAGGTCCATGATAGATATCAAGAGCCTTTTTATTCATTGTTATCTCTTAAGTGTTTACCATGGAGACTGGCACATGACAAGAGCCAAAAAGAATTATTTGGAGTCTGTTAATAATGCTACTTTTAGTTCTAAGAGGAATGGGAGTGTGAAGTCAGCCCGAGTGGGGGCTGTCCTCCAGAGGTCAGTCTTTGTGAAGGCTACCTGTAGTAGGTCACTCTGGAAGCAGTAACCCTGCTTCTGTAGGTGTGCCATTACCCCTGCGAGACGCTACCCTCTGCCAAACTGCCCCTACCTAGAGCCCATCGTTTCCAATGGACTAAAGGAGCAGGTGCCTTTAAATTCCACCGAAAGGGAAGAAAAAGCACTTTAGTTTCAGTCCGTGTTCTCCATTAGACACCCTTCAGGTGTTAGCAATATTATGCCACAATTTCATTATCCATTAAAGCCAGGTAATAATAAGTACACAAAGGTATTTGGAGCCTATTGATGTTAATGAATGAGATCAATCTAATTCAGAATGTGTGTGTGGAGAGCTCCTTGGAGATGGAATAGGCCCCAAGGTTAGCCTCTAATTGCCTCCTTGATGGTAGACCCCACCAGTACTCAATTTTGCATGACCGTCTTTATGACATAGTCGGAATTTTGACGCCCAGACTCGAGCTTCATACAGAAGCCCATTTTCCTCCTCTCCCAAGCCCCTCCCAACATTCCCAGTTCAGAAAAGAACAGGAAAGTTGCTGCCATTTAAGCAAGTTCCTTGTACCATAGCGAGAGCTTCGTGGGTCTGGACCGTGGGTTGGGCTGGGGCTGGATTAGCAGGAAGTCCAAGACTCTCACATTACTTGAATGACCCTGGAAGGATTTCTAGGGTTTTAAATACTTCCTTTGACAGTGCTTAGAATAATCTTCTATCAAATGTATGGGACACATTCAATGAATATCTTAACAAAATTACCCTAATCTAGAAAGGAAAAGTATGATGGAAGAAGAGGTCAAGGAAGGTGCCTTTCTCTCCCAAATGCCCCTTTTCATGTTAGCAGGGGGACTCTATGGGCACCCCAATTCCTGCCTGAACAAACCCTTTGCTCAGTGTGAGGACATCTGTGGTTGGACTGGTTTAGTTCCCACAGCTGTCCACCCTTTTCTAAACACGAGTTTCTAAATTTTATTCCTACCTCCTTCTACGTCTACCCTCATTCTAAAAAAAAAAAAAAAACCATACAGAAATCGAATGCTTATCCTGCTGTTTCTGGGAACCGGTACCTCCGATAATGTATTGGAAAAAACCTTCCCTCCCACGGCTGCTGGATTGGGTCCCAGGCTGCACACAGGCATCCTTGTAGGGAGAAGAGGCTTGCTCTGGGCCCCCCATGGAATGTAGCCTGACTCCAAAGCATCAGCATGCCCTCTGATAAACAATACGTGTCCAGGAGCCGGCAGCTATGATTGCACATTAGCTGGAACTAACAGGGCATCGGGAGCATTTGATTTAGTATAAATGACAGCAGTGTACAGCAAGCCTAGGATGATGATGTAGTTAGAATAGCTCATTGTCTCTCCTGCCTGGCCCACTTGTCCCCAACCTCCTGCTGGGCAGCCTGGACTGGGACACCGAGTGATTAGATTAGGAGGGAGATGGCCCTTTGCTGTCAGGACCTCAGCAGGCCCAGTATTGGCATGGAACCTGGCTCTGAATTTCACATCTCTGGCCAAGGACTTTTGAAGGATACTGGATGCCTTAGATGCTAAATTTAGGGTGGGGCATCTGGTATGGAGTAAGAGAACGAGCCCAGGCAAGGTGCACATGACAGGAATGGGGAGGCAGGGAGGCTGAGAGAGGCAGAAACTTGTAACACTTATGATGGGAACCAACTTTAAGTCTTTCAAAAGCTGCAGAATAGCTGAGCTTGGTGGTGCATGCTTGTAATCCCAGCACTTGGGAGGCTGAGACTGGAGGATCCGGGTTTGCAGCCAGCCTCAGCTACTTAGTGAGGCCCTCCGCAACTTAGTGAGGCTCTGTTTCAAAATAAAGACTAATAAATAGGTCTGGGGATGTAGGGGCTGTAGCTCGGTGGTAGAATGCCTCTGGGTTCAATCCCCAGTACCGAAAAAAAAAAAAAAAAAAAGCTGCAGAGTTACTCCTGAGTCTGTCTGCTGTGATCTGTACCCAGGATTCGTTCCCTGCTCTATTCCTGAGGTCCAGGGCAGAAGCCAGTCCTACTAGATAAATCACCTTAGCCCCCTGGCAAAGGGACCCAGGGGAAAGCTCCAAAAGTAAGAAATTGAAGGGATGCCTGTCTCCAGCACGCCTCCATGTCAATGCTGTAAAAAGGAAGAAACTTGGCAGAGAACAGAGCAAAGGAACTCTACACGGTTCCTAGATCCAGGGACGGCTGCCCTGTGTTCAGTAATCTTTTTCCATCTCTGTTCATCATAATTGAAATGGAGAGAGTGCATAGACACCTTCAACTGCTGTTGAGAAGACAAATTCATACTTGAAGTGAAGGACGACACGTAACAAATGCCTGCTCTGTGAAGAGACAGCACGAGTGCACTCGCACTCCTGTTTACCTGCCCCGTCTCATGCCTGTGTTTGTCTCCTCCGTGCAGTGTAGGTAATGGTGTGTGTAGCATTCTCTGGAGTACTTGGTAGGTGACTATGTTCCACCTTGTACGTGCAACTCCCTCACATTTCCCTTTAATGCTCTCCATTATTCGGGCTGCATTAATAATGTTTGCAGGCTGATATCTTTAAAATTAATGAGGTGTTTACTCTTAGCCAAGAAGCTCATTGAAATTAAAAAAAAAAAAAAAAAAGCTTTCTTTTTGTTCCTTCCTCCCTATCTCTCACTAAAAAAAGTGGACAAGCAGACCACAATGCAAGCTCTGCTAAAAACGAGCAGAATTCTAGGCAAGAACCCAACCCCCACCCCAGTACTAGGAAAGTATGAGTTGTGATTAGCCAGTGTTATACATTAGTCAAGTCCAGAACTAGCTGTACTAAAAGGCCTCAATTTAACGAGAACTTTCCTGGAAAACTGCATGTAACACCTTTTAACCAAACGAGGGGTATCTGGGCCCTCAATAGTAGCTTATTTTACCACTGTCCCTTAGTATAGCCATTGTAACCACAGCACCTTAGTCTAATCTAAATGAACCTTCTTGTTCCAACGGTATGTTTGAATTAATCTCTTGTGCCCTCCTGACTTGCCTGCAGTCTCTATTTTTCAATTGGATCTATTATTTGGCACGAAGGACCCTCCCCCCCATACACACCACCACCACCACTAGTGGACTCCGTGCAGAAAAGCACAGCGCACCACTGAATACTAACACTAAGTCTACCAGTTCTGTGAACCTGTGCTGACCACTTGTCGGGATAGTTTGCTGGGAAAACCAGAGGAGGAAGAACATCTGTCTCTGGAGAGCAGAGCGTCAGGCTTAGCTCTCTCCCCTTACCAGCCTCTCAGCCCCCATGGACAGACTGCTCTGGGAACAAGGAAGACAGGAGCATCCCTGGGGTGCACAGAGCAGCACGGCTTCAAATCCTGTGCTTTTTGGCAGTTGTTTTGTTACTTCTGATCCATAAGCCACCAGTGGCTTCTGTGGGTCCTGCAGGTGACTACTGGCTAATCCCTTCAGATACTCAGTAGTACACACACTTTATGCTTCTGCATCTGGAATTAATTAATAATTTACTCCATTAAGCTGGGCCTGGTGGTGCACACTTGTAATCTCACTACTTGGGAGGCTGAGACAGGAGGATCGCAGGTTTGAAGCCAGCCTCGGCAAACTTAACAAGGTCTTCTGCAACTTAGTGAGACCCTATTTCCAAATAAGAAATAAAATCAGGCTGGGGGTATAACTTAGAGGTAGAATGCATCTGGCTTCAATTCTCAGTACCAAATAATAATAATAACAGTAATAATAGTCATAAATAAATTATTCCATTAAAAGTAGGACAATAATGCTAATGGGATGGTCTTCCCAATTTGTTGTTGTTGTTGTTGTGGTGGTGGTGGTGGTGGTGTGTCTTTTGGTTTTTCTCACTAGCAATTAGAAGTGAATGTTAAGCCAGGCATGGCAGTGCACGCTTGTAATCCCAGTATTTGGAAGGCTGAGATAGGAGGATCACAGGTTCAAAGCCATCCTCAGTAACTTAGTGAGGCTATCAGCAACTTAGGGAGACCCTGTTTCCAAATTAAATATTTTTTAAAAGTAGGGCTGGGGGTGTGGCTCAGAGGTAGAATACCCCTGGGTTCAATCTCCAGTACCACAACAAAACAAAACAAAACAAAGAAAGAAGCGATAATGTTAATGTGTGCTGAAAGTTTTGCAGGCTCCCATGTGGAGAGTCAGTCTCTGGTGTCTGAGCACCGTCTCTCTACATTCCCTGTGCAGTATTTCTAGCAGGAGCCCAGGCTCTCTCGCTGGACCTCTGCTCTCTGGAATGGCAGTGTGCAAGTGGATGTCCAGAGCCATCTGAACCAACTCTTCCTGGGAGGTAATGAAGGAGAATATGCAGCGGAGCAGAGATTCCTCAACCCAACAGAGAAGACCAAGCACTGCAGAGAAGCGGGCCTCAGAGGCAGGAAGGAGAAGAACCTACATTAAACTGGATCTGTGCAAAATCTCCAGCGCTGCTCTGCTGGACGCTGTATGTTGAAGACACAGAAAGAAGTTCCCACTCACTGTCATTCACGAATGCCTTTTTGTCATGCTTAATGTCTTCTCTATTCCTCAGGAAGGCCAGGTCTACATCTTCCACTGGAAACAACAGAAACAATTGATTTCCCAGGAGAGAAAAAGGGGCCACCATCAACCTACTTTTTGGGGGGATGGGGGGTGCTGGGGATTGCACCCAGGGGCATTCTACTTCTGAGCTATACCCCTAGCTTTATTTTATTTTTATTTTAAAACAGGGTCTCGCTAAGTTGCAGAGGGCCTCTCTAGCTGAGGCTGGCCACAAACCTGCAATCTTCCTGTCTCAGTCTCTTAAGTACTGGAATTACAGTCCTGTGCCAACACACCCGGCTATCAATCCACTTTTCCAACTCCAAATTAAAATCATTTTTTTCCTATTCCCTCATGCACACTTCAATTGGTCTTATTCGAATTAAAGGATAGATGTGAAGAATAAGATTTTCCTAGTCATTAAAAATTAAAACTGTGAACTTAGGGTTTGGCGTTCTCTCTCCACAGAATGATGGAGCTTGTCGTGAAACTTCTATAACATTCTCAATGGCAGTAGAGTCCTAATATCGTAATCACAAATTAACAGGAGCAGTAGACTATAACATCATTCCTGATCTGAATAATAGCTGGAGCCAAATAAATGTAAGAAGATATTTAGATTTTTGAACAGCCAATTATACATAAGAATATATAGATCCAAAATTATAATTTTACCTCCTATGTATTCCAACCCAGCATAAATGTGTTTCCCAACTGGTGGAACTGCGTCTCTATTACTTACCTGTGTGCAGAATGCTATTGAAGGTTAGGCTGCAATTTTGGATATCAAATGGAAAAGCATACGTCTGTAAACTGCAAGCAGAGACCACCTGGATAGGCTTAAAATTCTTAATGGTCCCAGATGAGTTCACGTAAACATAGGGAAGGTCGGGGGATCTTTCAATGTCCACACTATATGAAACACAAGAGAACACGTTACAAAGAGGGCATCAGTCATTTCAAAACATACTCAGAACTGATTAAGGGATGGTAGTGACCGTGAGACCCAAGACTAGTCTAGCCCTGCAAAGACAGAATCTCATCTCCCATGAGATGATTCACTCTGGAGAAGATGAGTCTCATAGGTTAGCTCATTTGCTCTTATTACCCTATGGATATAAGGAGTCACCTCGAGCATCAGCAATCAAATCTGTTTCTAAGTGATGCTAACTCATGGTACTTCTAACTTGAATATGCCCACCATGATATGCTCCCCTTCAACTTGAGAAATAAAAAAACAGCAACCATGACTGAAAGTAAGCAGCAACTGGACTGAATAGTCTCAATAGTCTAAAACTCCACAGAAACATAACCCAGCACACTTACAACTCATTAATGATGATATCAGGGGCCCAGATGGCACTGAGAGGTAGGGAGATCTCTCTAATCTCATCAAACATGCTGGAGTTCCAGGATAAAAACTCATCATCCCAAACCTGTTAGGAATAGTCAAAAAGAAAACTTATCAAAATGGGACAAGGTCAACCTCACTAAAAGACGGATGAGAGATTTGGTTTAATGACCCAATTTATCAGGCCCTTGGTATATTTCACTGGGGGAGAAGACTCAACCCAAAACTATGGGTATACATCATGCATAAATTCTAATAAATTATGTCTGCTGCAGATCTAAGGAAGTACAATTGCAAAGATAATATCTGTTCCTTAGAATAATTATATTTTGCAATGGACCCAGTTCAGGAATCCAGCATGCATAGAAGGAAACATACTCATTTACCTCACGGTACCACACACTTGTCTTTAATTTTTGATTCTGTACATCCTGCAAAGCAAAAAGAAAATCCACACCAAACCTTAGAATGTCAATAAAGCAAAGGTAGATTCAATAATATGACAATTCAGGGGAAGAAAATCAAATCTAACCAAATAATGCTGACTTCAAAAGCATCATCTAGACTCTTCAATACTCCAGTATTCTAGGTTCCTATTTATTATTTACACCTGTTGCTTTGAACTTTACTATATTATCTATGACAAAATCGCACTTTGACTGTACTTGACACCTTGAATAATTTTCTAATCTCTTTTCCACTCTAATTAGTTACTCTTCCATTAATCAAACTAAAAAATGATATGTAGTCTTAGCCAATTCTGAGCTAAAAAGATGAGACCAAGGTTTTATTTGTAATCAAGATATTATTCATAATTTCTCAATGAGCATATCTCAACTGATATTGGCAGCCATTTCTGTTAAATTATCTTAAGTTTAAATGTTCCTGCTTATAAAACAGACTGAAGGAACTTAATCTGAGAGATAATATAATAGATATGATTTCCCATGTCTGCAATGATTCAATGATTTTTTTTTAAAGATTCCCCCAAACAACAACAGCAAAAAACTCTTTACCAATTTTTTTTTCACAGTTAATCCAGTAAAGAACAGCCTGAAACTAGGACATTCTTGGAAGTTCTTAAAGAAATGTCTGTCATCATATACAAATATTAACTCAAAATGCATCATAAGCTTGCACGTAGGAGTTAAGTTCATACAACTTTTAGAAAAAAACATAGATGTGAATCTTCATGACTCTGAATGGGTAATATTTTCTTAGATATTAATATTTTCTTAGACAACAAAAGAACAAAAAATAACAACAAAAATAAATGGGAGGCAGATGTGTTGGCGCATGCTTATAAAATCTAGGAGGCTAAGACAGGAGGACTGCAGGATTGCCATCAGCCTCAGCAACTTAGCAAGTCCTCTGCAACTTGGTGAGATCCTGTTTCAAAATAAAATGTCTGGGGTGTGGCTCAGAGGTAGAACTTCCCTGTATTCAATCTCCAGCAGTAAATAAATAAATAAGATTTCACTAAAATTAAAATTTTTGTTCTTTAAAGAACACCATCAGGAAAGCTGGGTGTGCTGGTGCACGCTT
>PVLC010002075.1:70743-101381 GCA_004027655.1 Graphiurus murinus
GAATGAAAAAAAAAACAAAAAAAAAAAAAAAAAAAAAAAAAAAAAAAAAAAAAAAAAAAAAAAAAAAAAAAAAAAAAAAAAAGAACACCATCAGGAAATGAAATGACAACTTACAGAAAAATATTTGCAAATCATATATCTGATAAGGAGATTATATGTAGAATATATAAAGAATTCCTACAACAACTACAAAAACAAAAAACAACTCTACTTAAAATGGGCAAAGGAAGCCGGGCATGGTGGCATGTGTTTTAATCCCAGCATTTGGGAGGCTGAGACAGGAGGATTCGGGTTTGCAGCCTGCCTCAGCTACCTAGTGAGGCACTCCACAGCTTAGTGAGAACCTGTTTCAAAATAAAGAATAAAAAATAAGGCTGGGGATGTAGCTCAGAAGTAGAATGCCCCTGAGTTCAATCCCCAGTACCAAAAAAAAAAAAAAAAAAAAGGGCAAAGGAAGTTGGGGAAGCTGGGTACGGTGGGCATGCCTATAATCCCAGTACTTGGGAGGCTGAGAGAGGAGGATCCCAGGTTCAAAGACTGCCTGGGAAGCTTAGTGAGAATGTCTCAAAATAAAAAATTTTAAAAGGGGTAGGGGTAAAACTCAGTGGTAGAGAGCACCTGGATTCAAATCCCAGTATTACACACACACACACACACACACACACACACACACACACACAGAATGGACAAGTGATTTGTCCATATTATGTAAAAGGATGATAACTATCATCATGAAAACATGTGAAAGTACAAAACTCAATAGTAGAGCAGATCTACAAAAGAAAAAGAAAAGAGAATCCAACCCTATCCCTATAGAAAATCACCAAACTACAAAGATGCACAAGAGAGGAAGAAAGAAACAAAGGTATTATAGTTTGTGTCAAGGATGTCCTCCAAAGTTCCATATGTCAAGGGCTTGGTCCCCATTAGGAAGTGGTTGTCATGTCTTGGAGGTGGAGACTGTTAGGATGGAGGGTATATGGGGCCTAGTGGGTGGCGCAAGTAACCTCGGGTGGTAGATATAAAAGATGCAGCTGCACCATAACAAGTAAAAATGGGACAGTCTGACCCAGCCTAGGGAGCAGTTGCAGGAGCAGGAAAACAGTCACAAAGGGCAACATTCCAACTCTGATCACAAATGTCAGCCTTAACCACCTGTAAGCAACTGGTCCTGGCTATTCCCAGAACCAGGCTCTACCCTCTCCCCTGCTATAGTTATTTTCTCACAGACCTCTAGCGCTGCTGCTCTCCTGTGTGAGACAGCCCAGCAGCTTCCCTTTAATAAACCTTCCCTGATTGGACTAGCCTCTGGGGTCTTTTGTCTCTTAAGTCATGCCAATCACCTTACAGAGACTAAGTGGAAAAGGTGTCCCTGGAGGTAGTGCCTTAAAAACTATATTTTGTCCCATGACTAATTTCCATTCTCATTCTCATTCTCTCTCTCTCTCTCTCTCTCTCTCTCTCTCTCTCTCTCTCTCTCTCTCTCTCTCTCTCCCTCCCTCCCTCTCCCTCCCTCCCTCCTTTTTGGTTGCCATGAACTGAATAGCTTTCTTCTGTTACACCCTCCCACTATGATATTTTTGCATCACCACAGGCTTAAAAACAACGAAACAAGGTGATTATAAACTCACATCTCTGAAAGTGTAAGCTGCAATAAATCTTTCCTCTTTTAACTTATTTTTCTCAAGTAGTTTGTCATAGCAATGGAAAGCTGATTAACAATAAGAGATATATAAAACAAGAAAAAAATCAAAAGAACAACATGAGAATGGCTTCATTTATCAGTAGAAAACTTGAATGCAAATTGATTAGATTCCTTGATTAAAATATATGGATTGGAGGAATGGATTAAGGAAAAAACAAAAAACCTAGGTTCAATATGCTGCCTATAATGAACTCACTTCACCAGTAAAGTGACACATAAACTGAAGGTGAAGAGATGGAAAAAGCTATACCATACAAATGAAAACCAAAAGTGAGCAGGCATAATTATATTTATATTAAATAAAATAAATTTTAAAATCAAACTGTAAGCTGGGCATGGTGGTGCACACTTGTAATCCCAGCATTCAGGAGGCTGAGACAGGAGGATCCGGGTTTGCAGCCTGCCTCAGCTACCTAGTGAGGCACTCCACAACTTAGTGAGACTCGGTTTCAAAATAAAGAATAAAAACTAGGACTGGGGGTATAGCTCGGAGGTAGAATGCTCCTGAGTTCAATCCCTAATACCACACACAAAAAAAAAAAAAAACTGTAAAAAGAGATGAAGAAGAAGATCACTAAACAATTAGAGAGGGATCTATCCAACAAGATGGAAATAACAATTATAAATATATATATACACTCAACACTAGCACACCCAATTATATAAAGCAAACACTATTAGATCTAAAAGGAGAGAGAGACTAATGCAATAGTATTTGGGGATTTCAACACCCACCTTCATCAATGGACAGATCACTCAAATGAAAAATCAATACAGAAGCCGGGTATGCTGTGTATGCCTGTAATCCTAGTACTTGGGAGGCTGAGACAGGAGGATCATAGGTTTAAAGCCAGCCTCAACAACTTAAGTGAGGCTGTCAGCAACTTAGTGAGACCCTGTTTCAAAATAAAAAATAAAATAGAGCTGGAGATACAGCTCAGAGGTAGAATGCCCCTCAATCCCCAGTACCTGTATATAAATAAATAAGTATATAAATAAATAGAAAGAAAGAAAAAGAATAAGCACACTTATTGCTAGAAACTTCCCTCTTAGTACTGGTTTTGCTATGTCTCATAGATTTTGGTATGCTGTGCTTTAATGTTCATTTGTTTCAAGATGTGTGTGTGTGTGTGTGTGTGTGTGTGTGTGTGTGTGTGTGGTGTTAGTGTTACATCCCCAGCCTTATTTTGTTTTTTAGTTTGAAATAGGGTCTCACTAAATTGCAGAGAGCCTTACTAAGTTGTTGAGGCTGACTGCAAACATGTGATCCTCCTGTCTCAGCCTCCCAAGTACTGAGATTAATAGTGTGTGCCACCACTCCCAGTATAGTGCTCACATTTTTTAAAAAGAAAGATTTCAAATAAATAACAATGCAAGTCAAGGAGTTATAAAAACAAAACAAGCTCTAAATCAGTAGAAGGAAATAGCAAAGAGCAGAAATAAAGGAAATAGATACTTAAAATTCAAAAGAGTTTGTTGTAAAAATAAACAAAAATGACAAACCTTTAGTTATTAACCTTTAGTTATTAAACCTTTAGTTATTAGCCAAGAAAACAAGAGAAGACCCAAATAAATAAAATTAAAAGTTGGGCATGGTAGCACACACCTATAATCCCAGAAGTTGGGAGGCTAAGACTAGAGAATCACAGATTTGAGTCCAGCCTCAGCAATTCAGAGAGACCCTCAGCAATCTATTGAAACCTTGTTTCAAAATAAAAACTAAAAGGCGGGGGGGAGAGGCTGGGGAATAGCTCAAAGGTAGAATGCCCCTAATGGCCCTGGGTTTAATCCCTAATACCACAAAAAGAGTCTATGGTTTGACCCCCAGTATTGGGGAGTAGGGTGGGAGGACATACCAATGACCAAAGAGTATATGAAAAAAAAAAAAAGTTCAATATCACTAATCATCAGGTAAATGCAAATCAAAACCACAATGAGATACTCTCATTCACTTGGAATGGTTTTTATCAAAAAGAAAAAATAACCAGGTGCAGTGGTACATGCTTATAATCCCAGCAACTTGGGAGGCTGGGACAGGAGAATTGTAAATTCTAGTACAGCCTGGGAAACTTGGTGAGACCCTGTCTCAAAATTAAAAGAGCTGGGATGTAGGTCAGTGGTAGAGTACACCTGGGTTCGATCTCCAGTACTGAGGAAAAAAATAAAGCATTAAATGCTGGTGAGGGTGTGGAGACAGGGAAACTCATACACTGTTGGTGGGAATGTAAGTTAATACAGCCATTGTGGAAAACAGTACAGCGATTTCTCAAAACACTAAAGATAGACTGGCCGTATGGTCCAGCAACACCACTACTGGATAAACATCCAAAGGCGATGAAATCAGTATGTTGAAAAGACATCTGCACTTGAATGCTTATTGTAGCACTATCCAGAATAGCCGAGGTATGGAGCTGCGTATGGTGATGCATGCCTGTAATCTCAGTACTGGGGAGGCTGAGGCAGGCGGACCTCAGGTTTAAGACCAGTCTCAGCAACTTAGCAAGATCTCATCTCAAAATTTAAAAATAAAATAAAATAAAAAAGAGCCAGGGGTATAGCTCAAAAGTAGAATGCCCATGAGTTCAATCCCTAGTGCCACAGGAAAGAAAATGGAAGGAAGGAAGGAAGGAAGGAAGGAAGGAAGGAAGGAAGGAAGGAAGGAAGGAAGGAAGGAAGGAAGGAAGGGGAATGGGGAAATAGGGGAATAGGGGAAGGGGGGGAAGGGAGAGGAGGGAGGGAAATAGAAAAAGGAAATGTGGTAAATGTATACACAATGGAATACTATTCACCTAAAAAAGAATGACGTTTTGTCCTTTGCTACAACATGGGTGGGACTGGAGGACATTAAGGCAAATGAAATAAATCAGGCACAGAAAGAGAAACATCATATATTCTCACCTATATGTGGATGCTAAAAGGTGACCTCAAAGAAGTAGAGAACAGAAGAGTGGTTATCAGAGCCCGGGTGTGGGGGCGGGCAGGTGGGGAGAGGATGGTTAGTGGGGACAGAGGAGCACCAGGTAGGAAGAATAACTATAGCATAGTAGAATAACTATGGTTGACAGTATGACTAATTAATTGAAAATCTCTCTCTCTCTTTCTCTCTCTCTCTCTCTCTCTCTCTCTCTCTCTCTCTCTCTCTCTCTCTGTTTTTGAGGTACTGGAGATTGAACCCAGGGGCTCTCTACAAAGTTATATCCCCACTCTTTTTTTTAAATTTTGAGACAGGGTCTTATTAAGTTGCCCAGGCTGGTCTCAAACTTGCAATCCTCCTGCCTCAGCCTCCCAAGTAGCTGGGATTATAGGCTTGTGCCACTGTGCCCAGCTAATTAATTGAAATGCAAATCAAAACCATAATAAGATACCACCTCTCACTCATTAGAATGGCTACTATTAAAAAAAAAACAGAATATAAAAAGAGTTGGCAAGAACATGGAGAAATTTCAACCCTTGCACATTGTTGGTAGAAATATAAAATGGTGCTGTCAAAGTAGTATGGTATTTCTAAAAAAAATAAAATAAAATAGAACGATAATGTGATTCTGCAATTCCACATACCCTAAAGAAGTGAAAGCAGGGAATCAGACAGATGTCTGTGTGTAGCATTATTCACAAGAGCTAAGGGGTAACAGTAACCCAAGTGTCCATCAATGGGTGAATATATTAACAAAATTTGTATTCATAAATTGGAATATTATTTATCATTAGAAAGGAAGAAAATTCCTTTTTTTTTTTTTTTTTTTTTTGGTGGTACTGGGGATTGAAACCAGAGGCATTCGACTGTCCAGTTACACCTTCAGCCTAATTTTATTTTATTTCTTTATGAAAGCAGGGTCTTGCTAGGTTGATGAGAGTCTCACTACTTGCTGAGGCTGTCCTCAAACCTGCGATCCTCCTGTCTCAGGCTCCCAAGTACTGGGATTATAGGTGTGCATCACCATGCCTGGCAGAAAGAAAATTCTGACACATATTATACAATGAATGAACCTTGAGGACATTATACCAGGTGAAATGGCCAGTCAGAAAAAGACAAACACTGCATGATTTCACTTATGTGAAATACCCAGAGTAGTGAGTCATAGGAACAGAAAGTAGAATGGTTGTTGCCAGAGGCTAGGGGAGGGGAAGTGGAAATTGTTGCTGAATGAATACAGAGCCTCAGTTTTGCAAGATGAAAGGAGTTCTGGAAGATAGACACTGATCATGGTAGCATGTAATGTAAATGTACTTAATGCCACTGAACTATACACTCAATAATGGTTAAGATGAGCCAGACGTGGTGGCACACACTTTTAATCCCAGCATTTGGGAGGCTGAGATCAGAGGATCTGGGTTCCCGGCCAGCCTCAGCTACTTAGTGAGGCCCTCCATGACTTAGTGAGACCCTGTTTCAAAATAAAGAATAAAATATAGGACTGGGGGTGTAGCTTGGAGATAGAATCCCCCTGAGCTCAATCCCCGGTACTGCAAAAAATTTTTTTAAAAAATGGTTAAGATGATAAATTTAATGTGTATTTTACCACAAGCGAATATAATAATTAAAAATAGGCAAAGGACTTGAACAGATTGTGTGTATGTGCGTGTGTATGTGTGTGTGTGTGTTGATGCTGGAGATCAAACCCATGGGCATTCTACCTCTGAGCTACACCCCTAGCCCTATTTTATGTTTTATTTTGAAACAGGGTCTAAGTTGCTGAGAGTATGCTAGGTTTCTGAGACTGGCTTTGAACCTGCCATCCTCCTGTCTCAGTCTCCCAAGTGCTAGGATTACAGGTGCTCATTACCACACCCAGCTTGAACAAATATTTCTTCTTAGCAGATGTACAGATGTCTAATAAGCATAGGGAAAGATGCTCCACATCACTCATCACCAGGGAAATGCCAGTCAAAACCACAATGAGCTATCACTTCATTCCTACCAGGATGGCTTCAATAAGAAAGACGGAACATAACAAGTATTGACAAGGATGTGGAAAAAAAATAAGACCCTCACACTTTACTGGAAGTATTATTACATGTTGTAGCCATTCTGAAAAAAAACAAAAATGTCTTGTAGTTCCTCAAAAGAGTAAACACAGTTAGCATATAACCCAGCAATTCTACTCTTACATATATAACCAAGAGAACTGAAAAATCAAGTCCACACAAAAAGCCTGTATTTGAATGTTCATTAACACTATTATTCATCATAGTCGAAAAGTGAAAATATGCACCGAGGAATGGATAGACATTCTATGATATGTCCACAAAATAGAATATTATTCAGTAATAAAAAAAGTAATGAAGGCTGGGTGTGGCGGCGCACGCTTGTAATCCCAGCATTCGGGAGGCTGAGACCGGAGGATCCGGGTTCGAGGCCAGCCTCAGCTACCTAGTGAGGCACTCCGCAACTTAGCGAGACCCGGTTTCAAAATAAAGAATAAAAAATAGGGCTGGGGGTGTAGCTCGGAGGTAGAATGCCCCTGAGTTCAATCCCCAGTACCGAAAAAAAAAAGTAATGAAGTACTAATGCATGCTACATGTTGAACCTTGAGGACGTTATGCTAAGTGAAAAAAGTTAATCCAAGAAGGTATGTATTAGCTGGGCGTGGTAGTGTGCGCCTGTAATCCCAGCACTTGGGAGGCTGAGACAGGAGGATTGCAGGTTTGCAGCCAACTTCAGCAATTTAGCTTACTCTCAGCAACTTTAAAAGATCCTGTTTCAAAGTAAAAAAAAATAAAATAGAACTGAGGGTGTAGCTCAGAGGTAGAATGTTCCTGGGTTCAATTCTCAATACAATAACAGAAAAGAAAGAGAAGGAAGAGGGAGGTGGGGGATACGCAGCGGCTATGTATTAGAGGATATAACTTACATGAAATGCCTAGAATAGATACTTTCTATGTCTAGAGATATAGAAAGTAGATTAGTGTTAATGGAGGGCTGGCGGGATGGTGGGTAGGGAATGACTGCTAATGAATTTGAGCTTTCTCTTCGAGGTGATTAAAATGTCCTGAACTTAGATAATGGTGATGGATATAAACCTCTGTGAGTATACGAAGAAACACTGAATTGTGTTTATACTTTAAATTGGCGAATTCTATGGCTGAGTTAAATCTCAATAAAGCTGTCATTTTCGCTGGGTGGGGTGGCACATGCCTGTAATTCTAGTACTTAGAAGGCTGAGACTGGAGGATCGCAAATTTGAGGCCAGCCTCAGCAACTTATCGAGACTCTGTTTCAAAATAAAAATAAAATAGGGCTGGGGTATGTGGCTCAGAGATAGAATGTCCCTGAATTAAAGCCCCGATACAAAAAAAAGCTATTATTTTAAAAAATGTATTAATATAGAAAAGGGAAACTGTTTTTGAAGATATTTTCTTTTCCCTGCTGATTTAGGTTCATAGCTGATATTATTTAGATACCTTTTGTATTTCTATGATATATAGTATAACACCAAATTTCATTCTGTGTGAGGGGTATTGGGGATTGAACCCAGGGACATTCAACCTCTGAGCTATACCCCCAGATCATTTTATCTTTTTATTTGAAAATGGGGTCTTGCTAAGATAATGTGAATTGGCCTCAAAACTGAGATCCTCCCATCTCAGCCTCCCAGGTACTAGGATTATAGGTGTGTGCCACTGCACCCAGCTATAATACCAAATTTCAATAAACAACCGTTTGGGGGGAGAGTTGATGGCACAAAAGCAAATAATAGTTCTGTTTTCTTCCCTCAGATTGAGGTATATTAAACTAATTCCCCAGCCATATTAAAATATATAGATTCTTTGTGCACAGGGTCGAGACTGCCTCTCTAAAGAATTCAGGTTGGGCCCTCTATAGAGGCTTCTAGTCCATGTATCTGGAATTCTACAGTGTACAGAGTAGACAGCTGTACACAGGGGCTCTGCATAGGGCAGCATCATCTGAAGGAGAAACAATAATTTTTAGATTAAGGTTTCCCCTTTTTACAACCGAGAACTCAAATTGCTGCCTAATATACATTTCTAGGTGTCTTGACAAGGAGCAAGAAATATTGAGCAGACATGAAGTAACCGTGCTTTTGTGCCTCAACCAAGGCAGGTCTCACTAAACTTGTTCTACAGATTTTTATGGGCCTTAAATAGATACTTGGGAAAGCAGGTTTTAAAGTGGTATACAAAGTTAAAAGATTGAATTCACAAATATTTCCCCAAGGAACAGCTTGTTGGAGGACCAGAGGAGACTCCCAGCCAAGACTGGCTCAGTAGGGGTTCTGGCAATAGGAAAAAAAGTCTTCTATGGAGAGCTCAAGATTCAGAGACACTTCTTCTTTGCAAATTTTACTAGCTGAGAGATCATGAAATAAATCCTGTCTCACTCACGAAAGCATAAAAGGCTCAGTTCTTGGCTTGGTTGCAATCAGTGAGGATTCCCTACAAACTGGAAGAACAGAGATGTCAAAAGATGCAGTTTATATTACTGGGAGATATTGCAGCTAACTACGCCTTCACTCTTGAGCAGTATACCTTTGCATCTAGTAATTGTCCCCCGCGGTCTCTTCTTCACTGTCATACAAGAGATAACTGTCCCTTTGATTCAGTCAGATGGCTGGGAAGAGGGTCTGCCTGTTTCAATGCTTCATTTTCACTATCGGGCAGCCAGGCGTGGTGGCGCACGCTTGTAATCCCAGTACTTGGGAGGCTGAGACGGGAGGATCCAGGTTCGAGACCAGCCTCAGCTATTTAGTGAGGCCCTCCGCAACTTAGAGAGACCCTGTTTCAAAATAAAGAATAAAAAATAGGACTGGGGGTGTAGTTCGGAGGTAGAATGTCCCTGGGTTCAATCCCCAGTACCGCAAAAAAAAAAAAAAAGAAGAGAGAGAGAGAATCTATTTTCACTATTGGTTTATCTAGTTGGTTCTTATTAACTGCCATGCTGACACCTTAGCTAATTTTTCTCTTCTTGCCTATTGCTTTATTATATCACATGTAACAATAATATCAACATCAAGGATTTTTTTTTCTAACATCTTATGGGGGTGGCTGGGAGGATTCGTCACTCAGCACTAAAGAACACAATGTCAAAAAGTAGTTGGAGGCGAAAACTAAAATCTTTTTTTGTCAGAGGAAACAAGTTTCTCACTGCCAGCTGGTGAACATAATTGGTTCTCTGGTGGCATTATTCACAGCTTTTCCCTCTGTGTCTGTCTTTCTCTTTTTCTTTAGATACCTTCCATCTTGCTTGTTAAAAGCAAAGGATATTTCCGAGAATTGGAATTCATTAGTCTTCCTAACAGAGGGAGTCTATTTAGATCTAAATTGGTGGTTAGCAAATATACAGATAATTCGCCCACATTCTTATTTATCTTTCCCAGTTCCGGAGACTATAGAAACAGATGCCTCAACGTCTGGCCGGGCAGCTCTAGTCAATGGACTGGAATACAAAGGTATCTGGAATTCGGAATTGACAAAACTCGATAGAAGCAAATGGAAACTCTTCCCTGTTTGAGTAGATTATCTCTATAGTCAGATTTCCCCAAGGTACTCATAATACTGAGAAATTCTCAGACAAGACTGTAGGCTTTTATATAAACAAAACAGGAGGGGAAACATCATAATGGAAGCGGGGTGCGGGGATGGGAGCTGGGCGGAAAGTTCTTCATTTCAAACACGACTTGCCAGTAGTTCAGGGGCTGCCAGATCCACCCAACACGCTATCTATTCACGTTGGAGCATCCTTGTCTGTGCAGAATTTGTGAGTGATTTTATCAAGTGCTTCAAAAGTGTCCCCACCACTGGAATTAATGTTAGTCTTGGCCCACCTACAGGTAATGCAGGAATTGTTAAGCATATTTATGGTAGCCAAGTCAGTGATAAAGACAATCCTAGAATTAATACTTACATTTTTTAACTCATTCATTTATTTGACAAGGATTGTTCCAGTGTCTTGGAAATAAAATATACTCTGCTGGATGTTGTGGGAAATACATATATTAGTTAAGACAGTCTTTCCCTCAAGCAGCTTATAATAAGTTAGGGATTATGACATTTTAACAAATAACTATGTGCATTAAGAATAACATAGATTTAGCAGAGGGGGAGGGGGCAGGTGGCTCACACCTGTAATCCTAGTACTTGGGAGGCTGAAACAGGAGGATCAAAGGTTCTAGGCCAGCCTCACCAACTTAGTGAAACCCTCAGCAACCTAGCAAGACCCTGTTTCCCTGTTTCAAAAATTTAAAATAAAGGGCTAGGGGTATAGCTCAGAGGTAGAATGCCCCTGGGTTCAATCTCCAGTACCTGCTCCCTATGTCCCCCCACACACAAAGCACAGATTTATGTGGATTGAAAAGGAAGAGACATCACTGCATCTTGGGGATCAGGGGAATTTTTTTAGGAGCTGAGATCTGGAGGACTGTAATATTGTGTAGATGAAGAATGAAAAGGAGGACATTCAGTGGAGGAAACAGAGTCACAGCATACAGACAAGAAATAACCGAGTGCCCAGGTTCCCTGTGATACTGCCTATGGGTAGAAGATAAGATAAGACAGTAGAGAAAGATAAAACTAGGGGGATAGAGCTGGATGTGGTAGCATACACCTGTAATCCCAGTACTTGGGAGGCTGAGACAGGAGGATCACAAGTTCATGGCCAGCCCCCACAATTTAGTGAGGCCTCTACAACTTGGTGAGACCCTGTTTCAAAATAAAATAGGGATGGGAGTGTAGCTCAGAGGTAATATGGCCCTGAGTTTCATCTCCAGTGCCACAAGAAAAAAAAATAGAGTGATAGGATACAATAATTTTCCAGATTTTTGAAAGAAAATTTGCTATATCCAATATTAAAATATATCTAACATATTCTAATAACAAGTACATTCTACAATAGTAGCAAAACACACACACACACACACACACACACACACACACACACACACATACATATCCTGGAAAAAGAAAAAATAGTAGTGTTGTCTTTAACTACCATAAGGAAATCTGATTTTACCTTCTCTTATCAAGGTAGGAAAAAAGAGTTAGATAAAATTTTTCAATTTGATACACCTGTTCCAGGAAAAAATATTAATATAAAACCCACTTCTTTTCTATTTTATCTCCAAATAAGCTCTAAAGGAAAGTCCAAGCAATTCTACTTTATCTTAATCGGTATGAAGTAGAAAGTAGAAGGATAAAGACAGGCCCAAAGTAGGTCATAATCTCTTACTCAAGCTGACTATCCCTCTGCACTGGGGTTTCACAGGACATGGTTCATATTTTGTGTCTTTATTCAAATCATGCTTTACCATGAGAGGGAGAGAGAGAGGGGAAAGAAGAAGAGGAGGAGGGAGAAGAGGAGAAGAAAGAAAGGAAGGGAGAGAGGGAAGGAAGGAGAGAGGGGAAAACAAACCTACTAGAATGGCTAAAATTTAAAAGACTGATGCTGGGTATGGTTATACATGCCTGTAATCCCAGTACTTGGGAGGCTGAGACAGGAGGATTACAGGTTCAAGATCAGACTTAAAATAAATAATAAAATAGGGCTGGGGATGTAGCTCAAAAGTACAATGCCTCTGGGTTCATTTCTCTGTACAAAAAAAAAAAAAAAATTCACCACTTTGGAGATCAGTGTAGAGAATCCTCAGAAAACTGGGAATGAATCCACCATATGATACAGTTATACCAGTCCTGGGTATCTTTCCAAAGGGACTTATCGGGCACCCCAGGCTGAACCCTCAACCGTGAGGCCCCAATAAAGACGCTGCCTCAATGTTGCTGATTCAAACCTCTCTTTATTATACCTCTCTCTCTGGGATCGAGGGCACTACACAAGCAGTAACAAACACAGCACAGAAGCCGTCTCTCCAAATAGTGCCTTTCCAACAGACTCCCAATAACCCCTCTCACCAGCAATCCACCTTCCACTAGCAACCAACAACCTTTCCTCCCAGAACTACTCCAGCAACAACCCAGCCAGCCTCTCCCCAGCAACTCTCTCTTGGGCGAGAGGTGGAGGCTCTTAAAGCCACACAGGGCCTAAGCCACGAGGCGTCTCATACAGCTCTCACCTGGGCTGGCCACGAGCCGTGAGTGCTGATGCATGCGCTCTGGCATGGCGCAGCCCTAGAATGATACCACCTGCAGCCACTTCTGGCACTCTGCCAGGCGCCATCTAGAGGCGGGGTCTTTCCGGCCGGGCTAGGCCCCCGACAGGGACTGAAATCAGAGAAATACAGTAATATATGCATATACATGTTCATACAGCACAATTCATAAGAGCCAAATCGTGGAACCAACCTAGGTGTCTATCAACAGATGAATGGATTATAAAATTATGGGATATTCACACAATAGAACTCTACTCAGCAATAAAGAAGAACAAAATTACATCATTTGCAGGAAAATGGAAGGACCTGGAGAACATTATGTAAGTGAGATTAGCCAGTCACAGAAACTGAAAGGTCATATTTTTTCTCTAATATGCAGAAGCTAGGGAGTAATTAGGATAGCAGAGGGACTCCAGATAATGGAGGAGAAACCTCAGTAGAGGCAGGAAGGTGGTCTAGGGGAAGGGGAGGGGGAAGAATGAGGATCAATGAAGGAATTACTACCATCGACTTTATGTACATATGTGAGAATACCAGTATCAATCTCAGTACTCTGTATGGGGAAAGGGGGAATCAGGAGGGAACTGGGGGAAAGCCCACCAAGTGCTATGTGCATGTCTGTCACTATCAACATAATTTACATTATGATGTGAGATTTACATTTTGACACCAATAAAAATTTATTTATTTATTTGCAGTACTAAGGATTGAACCCAGGGGCCTTTCTACCTCTGAGCTATACCCTCAGCCCTATTCTTTATTCTTTATTTTGAAACAGGGTCTCACTAAGTAGCTAAGGCTGGCTGCAAGTCTGTGATCCTCCTTTCTCAGCCTCCCAAGTACTGGGATTACAAGTGTGAGACATCGTGCCTGGCTATAAAAGTATATTTATTTTTTTGTGTGTGCATGTGTGGTACTGGGGATTGAACCCAGAGGCCTTCTACCTCTGAGCTACACCCCTGCTCTATTTTATTTTTATTTTGAAACAGGGTCTTGCCAGGTTGATGAGAGTCTCACTACTTGCTGAGGCTGTCCGTGAACCTGCAATCTTCCTGCCTCAGTCTCCCAAAATACTGGGATTACAAGCATGCACCACCATGCCTGGCTTCAAAGTATATTTAAAAAAAATTGGTCAAGGGAAAATAAGAGAAAACAAGACTTAATAATATGAAACAAAAATCAATCTTATGGATATTAAAATTTAAAAATGGAAATAACTACCCAGGTGTGGTGGTGCATGCTTGTAATCTCAGTATTTGGGAGGTTGAGACAGGAAGATTGCAGGTTAGAGGCCAGCCTCTGCTACTTAGTGAGGCCCTCTGCAATTTAGCAAGACCTTGTTTCAAAATAAAGAATAAAAATAGGGCTGGGGGTGTAGCTTGGAGGTAGAATGCCCCTGGGTTCAATTCCCAGTACAGCAAAAAAAAAAAAAAAAAAAAGGAAATAACTTTAAGCCAATAAATACAACAAATTGGATGAAATAGCCAAATATCTTTTTTTAAAAATACAAATTACTGGGGCTGGGGATGTAGTTCAGTGGTAGAGTGCTTGCCTAGCATGAACAAAGCCCCAAGGATCCCTTCCACTAAAAAACAAAAATAGAAAAGAAAAGCCTACACAAGAAAAAATTTAATAACTGAACACCTCTCATATAAAGTTTAGATTTGACAAAGCACACTAACACATGAAATCAGAACAATATTTGGTTCTTTGGGTGGAGGATATGAGGATGAACTAGGAAGGGAATGAGGGACCTTTCTGGGTGATATCTTGATAAAGGTATGGATTATATGGGCATGCAGTTATCAAAACCATTGATCAAACTAGTGTGTGTGTGTCTCACTGAGTAGCTGAGGCTGGCCACAAACCTGCAATCCTGCTATCTCAGCCTCCCAAGTACTGAGATTACAAGTGGGCACCATCATGCCCAGCATTGATCAAACTATTTTGATCAAACTGATCATTTAAGATCTGTACATTTATTGAAATGTACAACATGTATATTATACCTCAATTTTCTTTTCTTTCTTTCTTTCTTTTTTTTTTTTTTTTTTTTGTTGTTGTTGTTACTGGGGATAGAACATAGGGGCATTCTACCTCTGATTTACACCCCTAGCACTATTTTAGTTTTAGTTTTTTTGTGTGTTTGTGGTACTGGGGATTGAACTCATGGGCATCCTACCTCTGAGCTATACCCCCAGCCCTATTTTTTATTCTTTATTTTGAAACAGGGTCTCACTAAGTTGCGGAGTGCCTCACTAGGTAGCTGAGGCAGGCCGCGAACCTGGATCCTCCAGTCTCAGCCTCCAAAATGCTGGGATTACAATTGTGTGCCACCACTCCCGGCCTCTATTTTAGTTTTTTTTATTTTTGAAGCAGGGTCTTGCTAAGTTGCTGAAGCTGGCTTTGAATCTGTTATCCTCCTGTCTCTGCCTCTCAAGTACTGGGATTACAGACATGTGCCGCCATGTCTGTCTCCTCAATTTAAAAGTGAATTGAGGATATACTGAGTGGTAGAGCACCTGCCTAAGATGAATGAGACCCTGAGCTTGGTTTTCAGCATCAGAAACAAAGAAAAGGAAAGCAAAACAAACAGACAGACAAACAAACAAACAAAACAGGAAAGAGAAAGAAAAGGAAAAAGAATGTTTTGAGAAGTAATTCAAAAACAACGATTAAACTAACAAAGTTTCATAAAGTCTGTTTTTTTAAAGAGAAATCTGAATAAATCTGGGATCTACTGATATTAAAAAAACTTTATAATTCAGAAAAAGGAGAGCTGGATGTGGTGGCATACACCTGTAATCCCAGTACTTACTTGGGAGGCTCAGACAGGAGGATCAAAGATTGGAGGCTAGCCTTGGCAACTCAGTGAGACACTGGCAATTTAGCAAGACCCTGTTTCAAAATTAAAATGGGCTGGGAGTGGTGGCGCACACCTGTAATCCTAGTACTTGAGAGGCGGAGACAGGAGAACCATATGTTCAAGATCAGCCTCAGCAACTCACCAAGGCCCCCAGCAACTTAGTGAGACCCTGTTTCAAAAATAAAAATAAAATAGGGTTAGGGGGTATAGATCAGAGTTAGAATATCTCTAAGTTCAGTCCCTGGTACCACAAAAAAGAGGGGCCTGGGGTATATCTTGGAGATAGAATGCCCCTGGGTTCCGTCCCTAGTAGCACCACCACCACCACCACCAAAAAAAGAAAGAAAGAAAGAAAGAAAGAAAGAAAGAAAGAAAGAAAGAAAGAAAGAAAGAAAGAAAGAAAGAAAGAAAAAAGGAGGAAGAGGAAGGATCACCATCATTTCTTGAGGCTTACTGAAAACTCTGCTGATGGCTTTATACGTGTGTTCTTACTTCGTCTCCATGATCCACCTTTCAGAAACAGTGGGAAGAGCATGCTTTAATAAACAAATCCTCCTTATCATCCTTGGCAAACACTTCAGACGTAACAGCCCCCATATAAATCCATGATACCAAGGCAATTCTGTGTGTGTGTGTGTGTGTGTGTGTGTTACTAGGGATTGAACCCAGGGGCATTCTACATCTGAGCTACACTCCCAGCCCTATTTTTTATTCTTTATTTTTGAAACAGGGTCTCACTAAGTTGTGGAGGGCCTCACTAAGTAGCTGAGGCTGGTCGTGAACCTGTAATCCTCCTGTCTCAGCCTCCTAAGTACTGGGATTACAAGCATGTGCCACCATACTTGGCTCCCAGCCCTATTTTTAAAATTCTGAAACAGGGTCTTGCTAAGTTGCTGAGGGCCTCCTAAGTTGCCCAGAATGGCCTCCAACCTGCAATTCTTCTGTCTCAGCCTCCCAAGTACTGGGATTACAGGTGTGCACCACCACACCCAGTTCAACTATCTTAAATTCCATAAAGCTTATATTTCTAGGCTGTTTGCCTTTTACGATCTAAGCAGGGGTTTAAAAGTATCATTTGCCAAATAAATACTTTACCTCATGCTAATTGCCAAAATTAACCCAGAACAACTTCCCTAGTGGTTCAACTCCAGTCTCAAGCATAGAATCCCTTCTCTCCGTACTCTGTGAGGGAGATGGGAAGGCAGGGGGGCCACCAAGTGCTGTGTACATGTGTGTCATTGTCAACATGATTTACATTATAATGTGAGCCTATAGTGCACCAATAAAAGCACATTAAAAACAACAACAACAAAAGAGAATAGAGCCCCTTCTAGGCTCCTGCATAAAGAGCAGGTAGTTTTAAAAAGAGAATGAGGATAAGAAAGAGCAAGGTGGTCCTTACCACATCCAACACAGCATGGACAAGTAAGTCCAGGTAGACGGTGGTGGCATCAGCCCAGTTGTGTACTGGCCTCACTTCCTTGTGATATTGCTGTAGTAACTGCTCAGTGAGATGAAGCAGAGCAGAATTCCTGGGGTAAGACGTCTCTGTGACTAGGATTCCTGGGGGGAAAAAAATATATATATATAAATATATACTATGATATAAATATAATAATATAATATAATTATATAAATATAAATTAAATATTATAATAAATATTATATACTTTATATAATAAATATTATAATAAATATAAATATCATAATATATAAATATGTAATATATTAATATATATACATATATATACACTGTAAAGATGAAAATAAGAAGCATCTTTAGGAGGTTTCCGACTGTTCAGGACTTGGTGGCTCTTAGTGGAATATGGTATTCAGCTCACCCCCATCTGCATAAATTCACACCTAGCTGGTAAGGCTCTTTGGCAGACACTTATTTAAAATAAATGGGTGGCCAAAGTGCCCAGCAGAGAAATCTCATTGTAAAGATAAATAAATCAACCTCATCAGCACCTACAATTCCACTTTATAGCAATTATGCATGTTGGAGACAGAATCCTTTCTTTATTCCTGTATCTCCCCCTCCTGGCATAGAGAAGAAAGCCACCTGTATGCTTAGCCAAAACTTAACTCCCACCTTGTTTTTTTCCTTTGGATTTTTCATTTGTAATGGACGACCCATCAAACCCAAAGAAATCTGCCTGGGTTTCAGATAATTGAACTAATTCCTAAGATTCCAGTTCATACTTTTCCCCTCAAAAATTTCTTCTCTCATACCAGGTGTCTTTAAATAAGATCCACTTGTCAGAAAATGAAATCTTTGTTTTGAGAAAATGCTCTCTGATTCCAGGGAACAACCATTTCCTCTGACTCAGGAATCTTGATTTGTGGAGGAGTCGTGATTGGTGCTGAGGCAGGAGAGGCCAGGGGACGAAAAGCAAGAGAAATGAACATCGGCAATTGGAAGTGACAAATTTGTGAAGGCTCCCTCTGAATTGCAAAAAGATATTTTGTTCACAAGCTTCACCAGCCCTTGGGGGAATCGACGCTTCGCTGGGTTGTGGGACTGAGGCAAATTGCCCATGTCCTGACATGGTGCGCGCTGACATCTCTCTGTAGTGTCCTGCATGTGGACTCGCCTGGCTCTCAGTGGTTTTGATGGTTATTTTGATGAGCTGCTGAACGTCTGAGGGATTCGGCAGAAAACTGTAAATGAGATCGCTTCTCCCTGTGCGGCAATCCTGTTTATACCCATTTCTTTATGAATGATGCTGTGTCGCTTGCTGCCACAGGCAGCAATTTCTATGATTTATCAATGTCAGTGTGACCAAAATGCTAACAACCACGCTGGAGTTGCAATCCCAGGCTCATCACGGGCAGCGGAACATGCACTTTCATTATCACCAGAGCTGAGAATCTAATGAGCTTGTTTTAACTCCCTAACTATTCACCCAAGAAGATGCCTAAAATGGCATCAGCTATCAGGCATGCAGGATGAAGGTGGGTGGCCGGCATCAGGCATCACTTTTAGGGCTCGTGTGAACTGTTATTGTCAAGAAGTGTGCTGTGAACCTCTCTACCTGAGAACATTTCTCACTGGCGTACCCCAGGGGAGGGAAGTCTGGAACATAAAGCAAGGCTGGCCCGATGTTCTTCCTACAAACTTCGCTTTGGGCAGCTTCATCTTTACCTCGCTTGGAAGCTCCCAATTCAAGTCTCAGCTGGGGAAATACTGAGATGCGCATGATTCGATACAGGAAACAGAGACAGAATTAAAACATAATTTTGAGAAATGAATATGTGTTCCCTGTACCCGCTGCTCATAAAGACTCAAATGCCCCTCTGCTGTCTTTCCCAGGAAACAATCCATAGGTCCCCTGTGGCTAAATATATGTTTTCTTGAATGTACCCAAGTCTTTGGGTAGATAGAGAAAGTTCTGGAAGCTAGGACTAGGAACAAAAGAGAAACAAATAACCAAGAAAGAAAAATAAGCAAATGGAGGTACACTCAAATAAACCAAAAAGGGAAAGAGGTTTTTTTGTAGATGGAAGTGAATAATAAATTACATTTCTACTATGAATGCAAATTTGCCTGAAGAGAAAGATCAATTACAGGAGGGAGATTAAGGATTTAAGTGACCATTAATTAACAGTAAATGATGCCCCTTGAAAGCTAATGTGACATTCACACAAGCGCTAAATGACTCACAGTTCAGTCATGTTTCTACAGACACTGACGGAAGCTATCAACAGACCCAGGAAAGATTCCGCGCTAACACTGAATGCTAATAATCAGCTTCAAATAATTCACTTGTGTGATTTTTTTTGGAAAGCAGAATGTGTCAGGGACTGGGCTATATAGGTGAAGACATATTTTAACAGAAGAAGTATACAAAGGAATTATTCCTTTGTTTTCCTTGCTTTAATGAGTTGCTCTCATACCTGTCTTAAAGTGTTTAGGGGCACGATTGATTGATTGATTGATTGATTCTATGGATTGAATTCAAGGGACTTTTACCTCTAATACACACCCCCAGCCCTATTTTATTTATTATTTGATTTATTTGTTTATTTGCTTGTTTTGTGTGTAGTACTGAGGATTGAATCCAGGGGAGCTCTACCTCTGAGCTATACCCACAGACCTATTTTTTTTTCTTTTTATGGTCCTGGGGATCGAATCCTGGGGTATTCACCTTCAAGCTACATCCCCCAGTCCCTTTTATTTTATTTATTTTGAAACAGGGTCTTGCTAAATTGCTGAGGTTGGCTTCAAACCTGTGATTCTTCTGCCTCAGCCTCCCAAGTACTGGGATGACAGGCATGTACCACTATACCTGCCTATGTTTGGGGCACTTTGATGGAGGGAACTATCCTTGACTTAGTATGTATCTTTGAGACTATAAGAGAGTTATACATATATCTGAAAGGTTACAAGGAAATAGAGATATAAGTGTATGATTTTATTCAGTCCCAAGTACTGAGTACTTATTATATGCTAGGCACTAGGCTAAACCCTTCACATGAATATCATTCAACATTCACAGCAATCTAATGATCTAGGAATTCCACAGCCCTATGAGGAGTACAAATTTGCAGCAGGTGAAAGACTGGGCTTAGTGAGGTTAGTAATAGCCAAGGTCACCCAGCTTTCTCACAAAGGGGCTGGAATTTAAACACAGCTGTCTGGGTCCAAAGCCCAAGCTCTTCAGCATGACACTGTACTGACCTGGCTCCCTAAGACTATTAGGAACAGTAGTGAGTCAGCCCTCAAAAGGAAGACTGACATGTTGCATGGTGAACATTGGGCAGAAATAGCCAGAGCTATTTCGTGTGTGTGTGTGTGTGTGTGTGTGTGTGTGTGTGTGTGTGTGTGTGTGTTCTGGTTGATAATATCTTACATTTGTGTTGCATCTTACAATTTCACTACATGCCTTGCAATTTCACAATCTTATTTGATCTTCATGAATATTCAAACTAATGGTTAATTTATGAAAACTGAGTGCATAGGAGATAAATTGATGTGTCCAGGATCACAGGGCCAGTGAGTAGTGAAGCTAGACAGCTCTCCTCATTCAGTCCTCCTCTTACTGGAGAATACTCCCAGCACACAGAGAGCAACCATGTATTGGTGATCAACTCAGAACTCTTATGTTTACAAATCATCTTAATATTAATCCAGTAAAATTCCAAAGGGCAGGTTTCTCTGCCATAAATGTCCTCCGTATGATTTATGATAAAGCACTGTTTATTAGACACTATTAAATTTTTTCTGCTACATTGAAAACAAAAATTAAACATAAATATAAAACATTAGAAAGAGATATCAAGAATTTCTTCTGTTTTCTATTTTATCTTAGCTTAATGTTGACAATTATTTTCTGCTAAGAAACTCATTTGGCATTTAATAAAATGTCCTCCATTTTATTAGTATAATTAAGATATGCTTTTTATCCTTTAAGCTAGATATCCAGGATTTTTATACTTTAATAACAAATGGTTATTTTTCTTCTTTAACCAACAGAAAAATCATTTGCTGCTTTTTTAAAAATTAATTTCTAGTTTCTTGGCTACCAAATCCTTTACTTTTCTCTATAACTGACTTATTCTACTTCCTATTACATGTTAAAACTTGAAAATTCAAGGAATTTTTACTTTCAAAGGAAATGGGGTGTTGAGAAACACCAGCAAAAACATAAATTATCAATTTGCTCACATTTATAAGGGATCTATTGTAACCTATCTAAAAATAGTTCAACATAGTAGAATTAATAATGACACCAAGGAAATACACATCCAGAAAATTAGGAAAAATATACTAGTATCAAAAGTGTTTTTTAAGAGGAATTGTCTACTCAGAATTTGCAAGTTTTTAGTACCTGTCTTTAGAGATATACTTGTCTCCATATAGATTTTATACAGATGTATAAATGTAAAGAATGTAAAGACTGTAATACCAAAATGATATGCATGTGTCTAGCCGTGGTCAATCCATGGACTCTTTCTCTGGGCTACTAAAAGATTATAACAAAGACAAGACTATTTGGGATAATGAAAATATATTACATACATACATAAAGGCAAATCTGAAAAAGAGGGCCCCAAACTCAATGTAAATTGCTGCAGAGAGCTTGATTTTCAAAGAAACAGAGATAGAGCAAACATTATAATATTGTGGAGAATACTTTCAGTCATTTGTAAAAAGCCCCATTGTGTGGCACTATACATATGTATAATTATAGGTACAAAGTCAGAAGCAAATCATTGGTCTCCCTGTAGATTCATTAGGACTGGAATTTTACAAAGAGTGAATAAAAATGCACAAATGTGAGCAGTTTATGGTACCGTGTATATTTTGTCTCTGGCTTTTAAGAGTTAATACTCAGTGCCCAGTAAAATCATTAATCTGAGCCGGGCATGGGGGTACACCCTTATAATCCCAGTACTTGGAAGGCTGAGATAGGAGGATCGCAGGTTCGTGGCCAGTCTCAGCAACTTAGGGAGGCCCTCAGCAACTTAGTTGGAACTTGTTTCAAAATAAAGAATGATAAATAGGGCTGGGGGTATAGCTAGGAGGTAGAATGCCCCTGGGTTTAACCCCCAGTACCACAAACAAAACAATAACAACAAAGTCATTAATTGGACTTACCCGTGGTAGCCACCAAGACGCACAGCCACAGAAGAGCCCTCATATTCGCCAGTGTTCTTGGGCAGGTTCCCAAAGAGAAGTAAGGCAAACTTGCCTGCTGGATGGAGGGCTCGGGTTTTCACTACAGAGTTCCTCTCCTCTCTGTTCCTGTCTGGTTGCCTGTTTGTGCTACCCTCCCCGTTGCTACTTTGTAAACTCTCAGTTGGACCAAGGCAATACCAGTACCGCACAATGGTTTCAGAATTGCAGGCACCATGAAACCCCTTAACGTCTCCATTTGGTTCTGCCCCAGGAGCAGACGCTAGCCAACAGTTCCATCTCCCTGGTAGGAGAGAGCTAAGTGGATAATGTAATAGAAGAGGAGCCCCGAAGGAGAGGAAATTCCACGCTAATATGATTTCCTTTACAGACTTTACCTAAGGCAAGGCTCTTGCTGACATTCAGGACACTGATTTCATTAATAATTGAGATCCAAATAGCTGTCCTAAATCAGACTTACGCAGTAACATCTTCAACCTTTGACAGTGGTTATTAGACTCTTGAATTACAGAGCGCTAATGGAAACTTGATATTGTCTAATGAAGGACACCTGCAAACTATACAATGGGAAACGGGCTCTTTGTTTTTCCTAAGCCTCTTTAATTAAAAGAAATATTGATTTTTGATAAATAGGAGTGCTTCTTAAATTTTCACTGACCACAGTTTAGAAAGTAACTATTTAAGAGAGGATGCTTCTAGGTTCATTGAAGATGAGAACTGTTCAAGTTTAACATCATCAATAAAAGAGATGAATTGGGTGTGGTGGTGCACTCCTGTAATCCCAATAGTTGGGAGGCTGAGAAAGGAGGATCAAAAGTTTAAGGCCAGTCTCAGCAACTTAGTGAGACCCTGTTTCAAAATAAAAAACAAAAAGGGCTGGGAGTGTAGCTCAGAGGTAGAATGCCCCTGCATCTAATCCCTAGAACCAAATAAATGAAAAGAATTGTTTTTGTTTGTTTTGCTTTGAATATTCATTTGCTCTTCATTGCTAAGGAAAAGGATACATAATTCTATATAATAACTCTATCTTACCTTGCTAGGCTCCTTTGATGTTCTAGACACAAACAAAAAAAAATTTTTTTTCATACCACTTCCAGTATTTGCCTGCTTTTTCTAGTAAGTAGAATCAGAGAGGCACAGGTTTGAGCTAAACTTGTGTAAATGAAAATGAGGAGTGAGGGAATCCAAAGTGTTGGATTCTTGTTCTCTTTTGTTTAGAATCCATTAAGTTAGCCGGACATGGTAGCACATGGTTGTAATCCCAGTACTTGGGAGACTGAGACAGGAAGATCTCAGGTTCAAGGCCAGCCTCAACAATTTAGAGAGACTCTTAGCAACTTAGTAAGACCCTGTTTCAAAAATAAATAAATAAAATAGCGTGGAGGTGTAGCTGAGAAGTAGAAGCCTCTGGGTTCCATTCAAAGTACCATAAAGGGGAGGGAGGGAGGGAAGGAGAGAGGGAGAGAGAGAGAGGCCATGAAGTCGGCTACCTAGTTTTATTTACCAATAAAACAGAACCTGATTGGTTTCCAACTGTTGGTGAAGGGAATTACAAACATGAAAGGGAGAACATGAGGACGAACCTTGTGGTGTGGAGTTGGTTTTGGAGGTATCAGTATGAACATGTGATTTTTCAGTATATATTTACCTAAACCTAGAAAAAATAAACACAAATGTAAGTGTGTTTACACTTATGCATACTTGTCTATGTGTGACATCCAAGAGTGATGAGCATACTTGGCATCTGCATCTTTGTGTCTGAATGCCATACTCACCTAACCGGAGGAATGACTAACGCCAGAGCTGCTGCAGGTGAAGTGTAAGAAGAGACTAGAAATTCTTATTGCACCAAAACGCAAAACAGTAAGAAAAGAATGACAGAGACATGCCAGGCATGATGGCGTACACTTGCAATCCCAGTACTTGGGAGACTGAGACAGGAGGATCGAAGTTTCAAGGACAGCCTTAGCAAGACTCTCAGCAACCTAGCAAGACCCTGTTTCAGAACAAAAAATAAAAAGTGCTGGGAGTATAGCTCAGGGGTAGAATGTGTTAGAAATAGTTTCTAAGGAAGCTCCAACAAAAGTAACTTGGCAAGACAGCTACATGTATCATTACAACAACTAATGTCCGTGTTACAAAATGAAAGTAGTACATTTTTATGTAGATTGATACTTCCACAGAAAAGATGGTTTTTACTTCTTACAAATGCTCCTGGGTTCAATTCCCAGTACAATAATAATAATAATAATAATAATAAAAATAATAAAAATACAGAGACGAAGGGACTCCTATTAGTCAAATCTGGGACAATTTGAGCATAAAATCAATAATGGTAATAAAAATTATATCTCACTAGAAAACATCATAATCCACAGATTCATACCAATTGAAATAAAAAAGTGAAGCCGGGCGTGGTGGCGCACGCTTGTAATCCCAGCATTCGGGAGGCTGAGACCAGAGGATCCGGGTTCACGGCCAGCCTCAGCTACCTAGTGAGGCACTCCGCAACTTAGTGAGACTCGGTTTCAAAATAAAGAATAAAAAATAGGCCTGGGGGTATAGCTCGGAGGTAGAATGCCTCTGAGTTCAATACCCAGTACCGAAAAAAAAAAAAGAAAGAAATAAAAAAGTGAATGGGAAGAAGAGAAAATATTTCCTTAAATTAGAATGTCAAGCCAGGTGTGGTGGTGCACACTTGTAATTGAGAGGCTGAGACAGGAGAATCGCAAGTTCACGAAGACAGTCTCAACAAGTAGTGAGGCTATCATCAACCTAGGGAGACATTGTTTAAAAATACAAAAAAAAAAAAAAAGGGGGGGGGAATAGGACTGGGGGTGTAGCTCAGAGGTAGAATGCCCCTGGGTTCAATCCCCAGTGCCACATACACACACACACACACACACACACACACACACACACACACTAGAATGCCACCTAATAAATGTAGACAGGATAATAAAATCTTCATAATAATTCATCCAAGAAATATCCATGAAGGTTGAAAATTAGTTGGTGAGAGTTTGATGAGACATGGGACTTTTTTTTTTTTTTTTTTTTACAGTAGTCAGGATCTTTATTGTCAAAACGAGATCATAACAAAAGACAAATAAATTAGTTGTGACAATTTTAAATTCCAGGGCTTCTCTATGAGCTCCATATGTAAACACAATACTACCCCAAACAAAAAACAACAGATATTAGAAACAGTGTTTAAGACAAGCAATATGTACACAGTGAGGAGAAATAAAAGGCAGTTTCTCTACTCTTTCCTCAGTAAGATTTAAGTTGTATAATGGTATGTGGCTCATTTTGGTGAAAAACTTTTTTTTTTTTTTTGCGATACTTACACCCCCAGCCCTATTTTTTATTCTTTATTTTGAAACCGGGTCTCGCTAAATTGTGGAGTGCCTCACGGGTCTCGCTAAATTGTGGAGTGCCTCACTAGGTAGCTGAGGCTGGCCTCGAATTTGGATCCTCCGGTCTCAGCCTCCTGAATGCTGGGATTACAAGCGTGCGCCACCACGCCTGGCGTGAAAAACTTTTGTAATAGAAATTTTGAACTCTTCCACCTCCCCTCAGAAAGTTTCAGGCCCTGACCCAGACAAATCAAAATAAGACACTAATTTCACATGCACCTCAAATCTGTAATCTAAATGTAATACCAATTCCTTTAGCTCTAAGAAAGTTTAACATTTTAACTCTTAAAAAGTTGAGAGTGTAGCTCAATGGTACATTTGCCTGGCATGTGCAAGATGCCAAGTTTGATCCCCAGCACTGAAAAAAAAAAAAGTTAATATCCATTCATCAGTATTAAATCAGTATGCTCAATTTTCTCCCTTAGGAAGTTTTCAACCAAATTGGAGTTAGAACTAATCTCACTTTAAAGTGCAAGAAGGGATATGCAAGACTAGTGTTTGTTCTGTGGTGTGTAAAAGAGAAGCATCCCTCCAACAGCAGTGGCCCAAGAGGCATGAAGAACTGGCTGCAGAACAGAGTGCTGCTTTGGGTTGAGCAAAAAGCAACAAGACTCCAGTTTCAGTCTAGAAAGACAGGAGTCCCACTAAGTCTAGCTGTTGACTGCTTAGATCTCAAGCAAGTCTTAGGTCCTCCTGTCAGAGCTGGAGCAGAGCACAAGCAGTCAAGAGGCCACAGTTACTATGCCATGACACGTCAATACTCACGTTGTTTTAGTCCGACTTTAAAACAGTACAAAATGGTTTCTTCCACATGGACAAACTTTGCACTAATGTTTCTCAAAATCAATTATGTGTCCAGCACTAGCCTCATAAAAGTTTTTTTTTTTCAATATATCATTCCTATGTCAGAGCCAAAATAAAGGGGGAATGAGGTGTAAGAAACCCTCCATCCAGAATCCCCCGGATAGAAAGCACTAGAAGCCAGTGGGCGTGAGCACATTCAAGTCCCGGGGTTTGAGATTATGGGTCCTTGGCGGTAGTTTCTTCCCTTCTATCACTGGGACATGCATCTTGGGAGGTGTGAAAGTTGCTGGATCTTCAGCCATCCTGGTGGCCTGGGCACGGATCAGCTCCATGGGAGAGGGCTTCTGGGCTCCTTTATAGGCCTGGATGGTGAAACTGCCAGAATCAGACTTCTGAAGGGGTTTTGGTCCAAAGAGGCTCCATTTATCTGATGAGTTTCTATCCTTATCCCCACTTCCAGGATCCATTGTGCTAAGGTTTGGGCCAGGTAAGGCTGTAGAAGAACTAGAATTGAACCAAACTCTGGGCCTCTGCTTAGGGGAAGAGTGAGGGGTGCTGCTTGGGGTAGACTGGGCTGATGCAGGCTGCTTCTCTTCTTTTGTTGTCTCTCCACTCTGCAGCTTTAGTTTGTGGAGTGCTTCTGCCACATGGAGGTACTTGGTCTCCTTGGTGGTAAGGCCCTTGTGAGGTGTGTAGCCAGCATCTCTCAGCCCTGCCTGTTGCTCAAAACGATGAATGCTGTCCTGGGTCTGTTTTGTGATCAGAGAATTCATGATGACATGGGTAGCTTTAGCCTTCACCACCGGGACAGGGTCATGGCGGCCGGGGACACACTGGCCTCTCCTTCCTCTGCCTTGTTGAGGTGCTGATACTTGCGCTCTGGAATCACTGGTTTCCAGGGAATGCTGCCCATGTCAGATGGAGGCAGAATCATGGGTATAGTGTCCTCGAGGGCATCACCATAGCTGAATGCCCGGTGGCACACCCCGATGGGCAGGGACATCTTGCCTAGAGGCCCACTAGGCCCAAGAGCAGGCACTTCAGGTTGTCTTGAAGCCATTGAATCCATGTGCTTTTTCTTTTTTTTTTTTTTTTTTTTGAATCCATGTGCTTTTTCTATATAGAATTCGGAGCTGAGTCCCTGCCACCACAATGAAATGTCACCACTATGCTGACAGACAGATGTTAATGAGGAACATTGTCCAGCTGCTGCAAATTAGCTAAGTTTCCCAGGAAGAGTCCATCCAGTGGTTCTGTTCTCCCGCTGCTGCCGAGCTGGCTGCGGCCACAACTCCAACACCAGAGAGGCTCTGAGGACCCGCGTCTTCCAAAAGGTTGTGGTGCAGTGGAGACCCAACCCATCGTTAGTGCAGCGAAAAGCCACAGAGCCGCCGACTAAGGAGCGTCTACCAGCATGGGACATTTGAACAAACACTTTTTACAAAGATTTTTAAAAGCTGACTGACAACAACTTAGTCAATGAAAATTAACATTTGATCCTTGGTTGCACCAGAATTGATGAACTGAGTTCACACAGGAGCCCTTCTCTGTGACAGTCCTGCCCAACTCTTAACTCTAGTTTACTCAGAAGGAAACATGAGCCAACCCCGTATTGTGGGGCATTCTATGAAAGAGCAGGCATGGAATCTTCAAAAAGTTAAGGTCATGACAATTAAGAAAAGACTTCAGATCACCGGGCGTGGTGGCGCACACTTGTAATCCCAGCATTTGGGAGGCTGAGACCGGAGGATCCGGGTTCATGGTCAGCCTCAGCTACCTAGTAAGGCCCTCTGCAACTTAGTGAGACCCTGTTTCAAAATAAAGAATAAAAAATAGGGCTGGGGGTGTAGTTGGGAGGTAGAATGCCCCTGAGTTCAATCCCCAGTACTGCAAAAAAAAAAAGACTGTCAAACCAAAGGAGGCCAAAGAGGCAGGACAACTCAGTGCAATGTGCAATTCTGCTTTGGACCTCTGTGTTACAAGGAGCACTGTGGGGAGAATTGGTGAAACTTGAGTCGGGTATGTGGACTGAATAGCATAATGTGGCAGTGTTGATCTCTTGATTGTGACTGTATTGAGATAATGTAAGTGTCCTAACCTGGGCATGGTGGTGTACACTTGCCATCCCAGTACTTGGGAGGCTGAAACAGGAGGATTGCAGGTTCTTGGCCAGCCTCAGCTACTTGGTGAGACCCTCCGAAATTTAGTGAGACCCTGTTTCAAAAATAAAGAATAAATAATAGGGCTGCAGGTATAGCTCGGAGGTAGAATGCTTCTGGATTCAATCCCCAGTACTGAAAAAAAGAAAGTGTCCTTATTTTCTTCAAGGGTGAGGGTGCACCTTGTGGCAGTACTCTCTAATGGCTGTGCATGGAGGAGTAGGAGGTGGGGGACCTTCCTACTGCCCTTTTAATTTTGCTGAACATTTCTGAAGAAAACAAAATGTAAATGTAACCTGAGAATTACGGGAAGTTTATTTGAAAAAATATCTTTTAGAGATAGTGGGCAGAAAAATGGGGCTTCATCAAGAGATGAATTCACACCTGGCACAATGGTTCATGCCTGTAATTCAGTACTTGAGAGGCTGAGACAGGAGGACTGCAGTTTCAAGAACAGTCTCGGCAGCTTAGCAAGACCCTCAGCAACTTCGTGAGACCCTGTTTCAAAAAAAAAAGGGCTGGGAGTGTATCTCAGAGGCAGAATGCCCCTGGGTTCAATCTGCAGTGCCAAAAAAAAAAAAAAGAAAAAGAAATGAAAGGAAAGGAGAAAGAGAGAGAGATGAGCTCACAAAGGATTGATCTGGCCTCCTAAGTCCCAGCACTTTCTATCCATTCTCCAAATTGCCTGCCTCTACCTCTGAGATGAATTAGGACAGGAGAAAGGCAAGCCCCAGGTGGCATAGCTATATAGGTAGCGCTTTCATGGAAACAGAACTCGAGAGCTTCCCTTATGCAAAGTTTTAATTGTGATGATGATTTCATGGTGTTCTCGCCCTGCATCCTAGTAAGCCTTGCCTCTAAGTCAGACCTTCTGGGACATGCTTCCCTCCTTTTCCTTCACACTTTCTCCCATGCCCATCTGTTACTGTTGCTAATGATGTGTAATACAGGTACATTACAACCTCAATTAGCTAATTTTACAACAGTCTGCTGATCCTGCCCATTACAGCTCCTGGCTGACTCCTCTGGTCAGTACAGTGATTGTGTGAGTGAGCCATCTTCAGATGCTTTCTGGTCGTCTCTGGATGGGCCCTGTGTGTGCTGGCTCAGATCCCTCCTTCTCTAACCTTCTCTAACCATCCTGCTGGGTTTAGTTTGTTTACCTAATACTTTTAGATTTGGTATCACCCAGTTCCACAGCCATGACACCTCTATACTTAGGCGGAACCCTAATCCGGGTTAGACTCAACCCTAACCTGGGTTAGTAGTAAAATCTTCTTGTTTATTATAGTGTTCTGTGTGACGTGTATGTTCTTTGGTGGGGCACCCCAGATTTGTGCATAACATTTTGGTGCATTGGCCAGGAAGCTGTGTCCCCCAAAGACCTTCACTCACCTCCAAAGTAGAAGGAGTTTATCTGGTAGCGTGGCCGCAGTGAGGCTTGGCTTTCGTAGCCGACCTCCCATTTAGAGTTGGCGGCCGAGGGGGCCACAGGGAGGCTCAGCTTGCGTAGTGGATCTCTCATTTGGATTTGGCAGCTGAGGGGCCACAGGGGGGCTGGGCTTGCGTAGCCAATCTCCCGTTTGGCAGCTGATTTGAGTCTCAGGGCCCGTTTTGGGACTGGCAGAAGACCTAGGCAGATGCGCTGGAGGGTCACCAGTCGGGAGGCAAGGGAGACGTCCCTGCCTACCCTGTGAATTCCTTGGTATGGTGCACACAGTGTGGTAGATCTCTCATAGGAAATTTAAAAAGGAAGTGTGCAGTGTAAAAAGGCCTATCTCTCTGTTCAGTGTTTGTCTGTCCTCCCCTGTCCATGCGGTGTTGTTAACTTTTGGTTTCAGCTTTGGGCCGGCAGCTCTTCTCTACTTCTCCATAATGGGACGGACTTCTTCAACTCCCTTATCTATAATGATTGACCACTTTTCTGATTTCAGAACTCAGGCATGTAATCTTTCATTGAAAAAAAAAAAGGTATGTTT
>PVLC010002075.1:101481-123093 GCA_004027655.1 Graphiurus murinus
AAAAAAAAAAAAAAAAAAAAAAAAAAAAAAAAAAAAAAAAAAAAAAAAAAAAAAAAAAAAGGTATGTTAATCACTATTTGCTCTGCAGAATGGCCGACTTTCAATCTCAGCTTGATGAGGCCGTCCGTGTCACACTGGGGCCCGGAGGAGCCATTGGGAATCGGGGTCTAGGCCCACTCAAATGGGCAGCGTAAGTTTTACTTTTTGCAGTGGCTTGCAGGCCGCCACGGAAGGCCATTCGGTCCAGAAACCATGAGGTGAGAACAAGCAAGCGAAATCCATGCTGGGGTTAGGGAAGCCAGCTGCCAGCAACGGGACGTATATTCAGCAGATTTTCGCTCTCTCTCCCTTGCTTTTTCTCCTGCTTCCTTTTGCTCTTCTCCCCTTGGGCTGGCCTCAGTCTCCTTTAAAAATAAGTGCTTAAAGGCACTAAGAGAGGAGCATTCAGACCCAACGCATTTTAGTAGCCGATCTGTTGAGACTTTTTGCTATAAATGTCTGCTCTAAATTGTTTTGTTTTTTGCCTCATTGCTCTGGCTAAGATGGCTGAGCACGTGGGTACTGGCTGACCACGTGGAAGTGGCGGGGATCTCTTGGATTTTTGCTCTAACTAAAGCAGGTTGATTGTTCCCCTCCTATGCTTGTAACTAACATTTAAAGAAAATAAGTAAATGGCAAAAGTTTAAATAAAAATAGTTTTTGTTACTTTCCCTGGCCCCAATGGAAATTAGAAGATGGAGGCTTGTTCTGTGAGGAGGCTTCCATGTTTGTGTCCTCTATTCTATAATCTACTACAGGCATCTGTGATAGGTTGTATTTTTAACTTTGGGAGTTATACATCTGGTTGGTTATTTATCTATGAAAAATCAAGCTAAAGCTATATATTTGTATTTCTAAGTGTATTGTCTATTGTCCACATGGTACCAAAATTAGCTTATAAAGAGTGTTCATCAAGTTAAAAAAAAATGGATCCAAATACCTGTTAGTTCATATGATTTAAGTCTTCAACAAATAAGTTTTTTTAAAGTTTATTAAAAAGTAAGAGATGTCATTAAGAGTTAACAAATTTTTCTTTTTCCAGGTTAAACAATTAGGATTATGTGTTCGTTCCTATTTGATATTCAAACTACAATGCTCATTGTTTATTTTTAGGATCTTTTACTTGTTAAAGTAGTGACTTAAAGTGCTGACTGGTTATTAAAATGGGTAAAATTTTTATAGATGATGTATCTCTATAAGTAAGTTAAATGCTAAAAATCAATTGTTAAATATAAAATATTGGCTTAACATCATTATATTTGAGCCTAGTAAACGTGGTTTTTATATAGGAGTGTTTTAACATTGCTGTCTTAAATGTTAACCAAACATGAGTTACTAAGGGTCAAAGTTCTGATAAGGGATGTTATACATATATAAAGCTAAAAATTTTTTTAGGCTGTGTTTTGATATATAAGTATTAAAAACACCAAGTATTTTTATCTAAGTGCTAGATGTTTTATCTTACCTAAAAGAATTTATCTAAGCCGGGCGTGGTGGCACACGCTTGTAATCCCAGCATTTGGGAGGCTGAGACCGGAGGATCCCCGTTTGTGGCCAGCCTCAGCTACCTAGTGAGGCACTCCGCAACTTAGTGAGACCTGGTTTCAAAATAAAGAATAAAAAATAGGGCTGAGGGTATAGCTCGAAGGTAGAACGCCCCTGAGTTAAATCCCCAGTACTGCAAAAAAATAATAATAATAATAATAATTTATCTAAATTAAAATCTGTTAGAGGGATTGTTTTAGTGTGAGGATTGTTTTAAATGTAAGGATTGTTTTAATTGTATGAAGTTAAAAGATCTTTGTGTTGCGACATAAAAAAAAAAAAGTCAAATAATAGGAGATTTCCATAGGTATAAGGAGGTATTAGAAGAGGGGGAAACACTTTCATATGGAAAAGGTTTTCATATTGCAAAAATTTTAAATGACTAAATTATGATTTCCTATGTCCTTTAGATTTAAAACAATACCGTTTTGTGTCCTTAATATTTACTAAAGATTAGCTTAAAGGTTGTGATTTGGCAAGATAATTTCTTATGTTTACTGTTTTGATTACCTAGCAAGTTACATCTTAGCAAGTTCTGTATTTTATATGCGTTTAATGACTACTTTGTAGCTCAGGCTAAATGAACAGCTATAACTTTGGGTTACTATATTTGATACTCTATAATTGTGGCCATAGATGTGTATATATTTGAAAGCTAAATATACTATGTATCTAGGTTCATCTAAATGTTCTATGAGAGCTTGTAAAGGTAAAGGTATATGGGCTTTATATACATGCAAGCTAACTAATAAGTGATCTCTCTGCATTGTGTATTGTATTAATATCTTGAGTTACTAAAACTTCTGCCATCTCTGTTTTAGTACAGTTGAGAAATCCATCACTAAGCCCTGGTCTATATCTGTTTGCTGTAAGTGTTCTATTATATGTTAAGGTTAAGTTAAAAAAAATTATTAACTTATGTCTTGTATTAATTATTACTGGCTTCTTTATTAGTTAAATATATTTATGTCTCCTAAGTATCAGTGTGGGATAGCCCCAGAGGGGACTTTGGATCCCAATATTATCTCTCAGAACGGGAGAGGATCCTGACTGAAGCCAGGAGGCTGGTGCTGGAAGATGATGGAAGACCGACCACCCAGCTGAATCTCATCGATGGGAACTTTCTCTGACTCACCCAAATTGGGACTTTGACCAGGCTGAAGGTAGAGAGCATCTCTGAGTGTGCCGCCAGGTTCTAATGGCCGGTCTCATTGCAGTGGCTAGAAAGCCGACCAATTTGGCCAAGGTATATGCAGTTAAACAGGAACCCAATGAGAACCCCGCAGTCTTTTAGAAAGAATTCTCGATGCCTTTAGGCAGTACACCCCTATGGATCCCCAGGCAGAGGAAACAAAGGCAACCATGATTTTAGCCTTTGTAAGTCAGGTAGCCCCAAATATCAGGAGAAAACTTCAGAAGCTGGATAGATTGGGGACCAAACTATTCCAGACCTGCTCTGGGTAGCAGAAAAGGTGTACGATGCCAGGGAAACCCCTGAGGAGAGACAGGAGCACATGAGACTAGAAGATAAGAAATTGGCTTGGCTAGAATATTTTTTGCAGGGCAAAGGGGGGACAGGGACAAGAGAGTCAGGCAGAGCAGGGCCTGACAGGATGACAGAAGACTGTGCCGATTAAAAAAGAACCAGTGTGTGTATTGCAGAGAGAGGGGATACTGGGCCCGAGAGTGCCCAAAGATTGCTAGGATACTGGGCTAATGCAAAGAAGGCCCAAATATGCCAGGAAGAAGTCACCTACCTAGGTTATAAACTAAAAAGGGCCTCAGGCTCACAGAAGCAAGGAAGGTGATCGTCATAAAGATCCCAGTACCCACCAGTCTGAGAGAAGTAAGAGAGTTCCTGGGATCGGTGGGCTACTGTAGGCTATGGGTCCCAAATTTTGCAGAGACAGGGAAACCTTTATACTGGGGGAGTAGAATAAAAACTGGACATGGACCCCCAAAATGGAGGGTGCATTTCACCAACTCCAAAAAGCTATGCTGGAGGCACCCGCCCTGGCCTTACCAGACCCCTCAAAGCCCTTTCGGTTGTATATTGATGAGGAAAAGGGAATAGCAAAGGGGGTGCTGGCTCAGACCCTGGAACCTTGGAAATGACCGGTAGCCTAACTATCAAAAAAACTGGATCCAGTAGCAGCAGGATGGCCTCCATGCCTCTGAATGATAGCGGCCACTGCCTTGTTGGTTAAGGATGAACCATAACTACCCCACATGCCATAGAGGGGATTCTAAAGCAGCCCCCAAACCGGTGGATAACCAATGCCCAGCTGGCCCATTATCAAGGACTCCTGCTAGATATTCCCCACATGCTCTTTCAGAACCCTGTCACTTTAAATCCAGCTACTTTACTGCCCATTCCAGAGGCTGAGGCTCCGGTGCATGACTGTATTGAAGTCTTGGCAGAAGTGACTTCAGTCCGAAGAGACTTAAGAGACCAGTCCTTAAACCAGAGTAATTACTTGTGGTTCATGGATGGGAGCAGTTTTATGCAAAATGGACAAAGGTATGCTGGGGCAGCAGTGGTGGACTACAAGGGCAAGGTAATATGGGCCGACAGCCTACTGAAGGGCACTTCCGCATAGAGTTAATTGCATTAACTCAAGCTTTGAAGCGGGCTGAAAATAAACGACTGACTGTGTACACCGATAGCCACTATGCCTTCGGGATGTTACATCTACATGGGGCATTGTATCAAGAACAGGGTTTCATGACGGCAGAAGGAAAAGAAATCAGGAATGAGTTAGAGATATTGGACCTCTTGGTGGCTGTACAGAAGCCAAAAGGCATAGCTGTGATCCATATCCCAGACCATCAGAAAGGGGATAGCCCAGAGGCAAGAGGCAACCGGGCAGCCAATGAAGCAGCATGGATAGCTGCTATGGCAACAGAAAATTTTAAAATCCCCTAAGTTATGACTGCACAACTGCCTGTGCCGGGGGCAAATCCTTTGCTGCCCTTGCCCAAGTAATCCCAGGAAGAGGTTGCTGGGATGCAGGAAAAGTTAAAAAGCAAAGTCAGGCCATAATGGATGGTACGTGGACACTGAAGGCAATTGGATTCTCCCCGAGGATTTGGGAAAACACATGATCCAACAACTTCACCGGTCTACACATCTTAGAGGAAAGGAGCTCCTCTCTTTACTTGAAACAGCTGGCTCATGGTTCTGGCATCAGTGACGGATGGTCCAGGAGATAATTGACAACTGCTGTGCCTGCCAGGTCATATGATCAGGGAAATAGCCTAAGTAATGCAAAGGTACAAGGGAGAGAGGGTAGAGCCCGGGAAAGTCCTGGGAAATAGATTAAACAGAAGTAAAGCCAAGCAAGTATGAGTATAAGTATATACTAATTATGGTGGATACCTTTTGGGGGTGGGTGGAGGCCTTCCCTACTAAGAGGGAGATGGCTAGTATAGTAGTAAAGAAATTGTTAGAAGAAGTAATACCTAGATATGGAGTTCCTATTACTATAGGGTCGGACAAAGGACCCTCCTTTGTAAGTAAAATTATACAAGGGCTTTCCTGAGCTTTGGGGACTAATTGGAAATTGCATTGTGAATATAACCTCCAGCGTTCTGGGCAGGGAGAAAGGATGAATAGAACCTTAAAGGAGACTTTAACTAAATTAGCAATAGAAACTGGCGGAGACTGGGTCACGCTCCTTCCCTATGCCTTATATAGGGCCAGAAGCACGCCCTACATGCTTAATTTAACCCCTTTTGAAATCATGTTTGACTCTCCGCCCCCATCCTGCCGTGAAAGCCGATTCTAAATTCCTTACAGGGGCCCACAGGATGTAGAACCCAGAGATTGGGTCTGGGTCAAGCGGCATCACCATAAGACGTTTGAGGCTAGAAGGAAAGGGCCTTATGTGGTTGTCCTTGTTACCCCAACTGCCCTAAAGGTGGATGGCATAGGACTCTGAGTGCATCACTCCCAGATCCGGAAGGCCAGTGAGAAGGACATTGAGAGAGTCCAAAAGGAGTGGGCAATGACAGCCAACCCTGACAACCCCTTGAAGCTCACGCTGATGGCTAGGAAGTTGTGCTGCACTTCGCTTCATCGATATCGTCTTTGTGGACTTTGGTATTAGGGCCGCTGATTATTTTCATACTCATACTCACATTTGGGCCTTGCATACTACAGTGCAACTCATGGTCCTTGGACAACAGTATCCAACCTTGCCCAAGCTTGTATATAGTATATGAGGAGGATTCCTCATATAAACAAAAGAAAAAGGGGGGAATGTAGGGTGTTGACAGCCCCTTCCCTTCCAGAAACAGGACAGCCCCTTCCCTTCTGGTAACAGGGCTCAACCAATCCCCATGCCTTCTCTGTGTTACCTTTCCCACATGCTCGAAAAGTTTCCCTGCCTCTGTACAACTCTATATAAGGCTGAACAAACCCAGGTTCCGTGTTCCGTGGCCATGACACCTCTATACTTAGGCGGAACCCTAATCCGGGTTAGACTCAACCCTAACCCGGGTTAGTAGTAAAATCTCCTTCTTGTTTACTACAAGAAAAAAAAAAAAAAAAGATTTGGTATCACCCCTCACCCCAAGCTTCATTTGTTATTAAAGCTGTCTCTTCTCACTCTCCTTAAATATGGCGCCTCTCATCCAGAGGAAGCTTTTTATTCTCATTGCTTCTGAACACTCCCCTTGTACATCTTCTCAGGAAGGACGAGTATGGGTGAATCTCAGTCGGGTCTTTCAAGCACATTAGTGTATTTAAGACAGACTTGGAGTCACGAAGCGTTGTGCACTCAAGCTCTCTAAGTGATACCACTTGGGCAAAATAAACAAAGACTTCTTCTGAGGTTTGACGCTGCCATCTCTGATAGTGGCTCAGGCCAGGCCCATGGTTAGAAGACCTAGAATCCTGCTCCTTTCAGAGCCCGCCCCCTGCCCTGGCAGCTCCCGCACTGTTTCTCCATTCTTTTCAAGTAAGATATGGCACCTCTTAGATACACCAATGTCTCTTGGAAGAAGCAGGGGGAGAGGGTTTATTATGCAAACATAATAAGGAAGTGTTTATTATGCAAACAGCAACTGAGTTATGTGTCCTTTAAGACTACTAAATAGTTTTTAATTACTGCTATATCAGTAAATCCCATAAATATGCAAATGCAATTAGTTCACAAAATAGGCCTTAAATATCTTTATTCCTCTCCAACAAAGTTCTTTGAAGTTAATCGCTAACTCTCTTTGTTCACTCCCTTGGCAGTCGTGCTAAAATTGACAGGGATTTTGACAGATGTACATATTCAGGGAGAACCAAATTTTCTGAGCACATCTGGTCAGGCGGAGGAAAGCAGAAATGGACACTTTAGCTACACTGAAATGTTTAATGAGTAGAGTCCCATATGTAATTTCTGTTATCCTTTAGCATTGTCCTCTGAAATAAATATCAAGCTAACTATTGAGACAACACTGGGAGTCCAAACCCACCCTCACCTTTTGATTTTCCTCTAGACTAGAATTTCATGTTTGATAATAGCGTGTTGCCAGGCTTGGTAGCATGCACTTGTAATCCCAATACTTGGGAGGCTGAGACAGGAGGATTATAGGTTCAAGAACAGCCTCAGCAAATTAGTGAGACCCTCGGCAACTTAGTAAGACCCTGTTTCTAAAAAGGGCTGGGCCAGGCATGGTGGTGCACACTTGTAATCCTAGTACTAGGGAGACTGAGACAGGAGGATCGCAGGTTTGCAGCCAGCCTCAGCAATTTAGTGAGGCAGTCCATAACTTAGTGAGACCCTGTTTCAAAATAAAGAATAAAGTAGGGCTGGGGGTGGGGTATAGCTTGGAGATAGAATCCCCTGGGTTCAATCCCCAGTACCGCAAAAGGGTGGGGGGGGGGGCTGGAAGTGTGGCTTGGAGGTAGAATGTCTCTAGGTTCAATCTCCAGTACAAATAATAATAATAATAATAATAATAATAATAATATGTGTTTTCTCATTCCAAATAAATAAATGTGAGCATGAATGAATGAATGGAGTCTCCCGTGGCTCTGGCCCTTCATGATTTATGTGTTCTGGCTTTCTATGGAAAGACACTGACCAGAGGAGCTAAGATCCCAGGCCCTGGAGTCAGACAGGCCTCATTTTGTTTGTTTGTTTGTACTGGAGATTGAACCCAAGTGTATACTATTGCCAACCTACACCTTTTTTTTTTTTTTTTTTTTGCAGTACTGGGGATTGAACTCAGGGGAATTCAACTTCTGAGCTATACCCCCAGCCCTATTTTTTATTCTTTATTTTGAAACAGGGTCTCACTAAGTTGCAGAGGGCCTCAGTAGGTAGCTGAGGCTGACCGCGAACCTGGATCCTCTAGTCTCAGCCTCCCAAATGATGGGATTACAAGCGTGTGCCACCACGCCCGTAATTTAGCCCTTTTTTAACATTATTTTTTATTTTGAAATATAATCTCACTAAGTTGTTGAGGCTGGCCTCGAACCTGTGGTCCTCAGTCTCCCAAGTCCTGAGATTACAGGTGTACACCATCGTGCCTGGCAACACGCCTCATTTGTCCTCTCAGCTCCATCACTTGCTAGATGTTTGTGGCCTTGACCAAACTACTTACTCTTTTAGCCTTAGCGTTCACATCTGTAAAGGAGTTTAATCAGCATTAAATCAGCATTGGGTTCATTGTCTATGGTTGTATAACAAGTTAACATAACTTCATGGCTTAAAGCAGAACTCATGTATTAGACGGCAGTTCTGTAGGTGAGAAGACTGGGTGCAACAGGGCTGGATTATCTGCTTGGGGACTCAAACGGCCAAGATCATGGGGATGTGCTGGAACTTGCTCTTCTAGCATAAAAAGAGTAAATTGTGTAGTTTCTTCCCAATTCCATGTTCGGTGACTTCAGGTTGGTGCCTTAAAATCGGCCATGATGGAAGAATGCTGAAATCAACAAACACAGCATACCATAGCCACCCCTCTATTTGTTGTTGCTGTTGTTTTGGTACTAGAGATTGAACCTAGAGACATTCTACCTCCAAGCTACACTTCCAGCCTTTTTTTTTTTTTTTTTTCTGTACTGGGGATTGAACCCAGGGGCATTCCACCTTCGAGCCATACCCTCAGTCCTATTTTTTATTCTTTATTTTGAAATAGGGTCTCACTAAGTTGTGGAGGGCCTCACTAAGTAGCTGAGGCTGGCCGCAAACCCAGATCCTCCGGTCTCAACCTCCCAAGTACTGAGATTACAAGTGTGCGCCACCATACCCGCCCCCCCCTCTGCTTTTTTTTTTTTTTTTGTGGTACTGGGGATTGAACTCAGGGGCATCTACCTCCGAGCTGTACCCCCAGCCCTATTTTTTGTTCTTTATTTTGAAACAGGGTCTCCCTAAGTTGTGGAGGGCCTTACTAGGTAGCTGAGGCTGGCCAGGAACTTGGATCCTTTGGTCTCAGCCTCCCAAATGCTGGGATTACAAGCATGTACCACCACGCTTGGCTAGCCCTTTTTTATATTTTGTTTTGAAACAGAATCTCACTAGGTTGCTGAGAGTCTCACTGTGTTGCTGAGTTTGTCCTCATACCTTCGTTCCTCCTATTTCAGCCTCCCAAGTACTGGGATTACACACTTGGTTCCCTTGGTCTATCTTGCAGGGCCTATACATGCCTCAATTACTGGACTCCTTCAAGTGTATTAGGAGCATTTCTTCACTTTTCTGTCTCTTCTACAATCCTATAAGTACCATGGAGATATAACACTGTTTGTTATCTTGATCATCTCCGTATCTCTAGCACAGAGCTTTGTACCTACTAAATATTCATTAAACATTTCAGAAAAGTATACCAGACACAGTAGCACACACCTGTAATCCAGTTTTGGGAGGTTGAAACAGGAGGATCATAGGTTTGAGGCCAGCCTCAGAAACAGTGAGAGTCTGTTTCAAAAAAAAAAAAAAAATGTGGAGCTGGGCGTGGTGGCGCACACTTGTAATCCCAGCATTCGGGAGGCTGAGACTGGAGAATCCGGGTTCGCGGCCAGCCTCAGCTACCTAGTGAGGCACTCCACAACTTAGTGAGACTCAGTTTCAAAATAAAGAATAAAAAATAGGCTTGGGGGTGTAGCTCGGAGGTAGAATGCCCCTGAGTTCAATCCCCAGTACCGAAAAAAAAAAAAAAAAAAAAGTGGAGCCGGGTGTGGTGTCGCACTCTTGTAATCCCAGCATTTGGGAGGTTAAGACCGGCGGATCCGAGTTCGAGGCCAGCCTCAGCTACCTAGTGAGGCACTCTGAATTTTAGTGAGACCTTGTTTCAAAATAAAGAATAAAAAAATAGAGCTGAGGGTACAGCTCGGAGGTAGAATGCCCCTGGGTTCAATCCCCAGTACCACACACACACACACACACAAAATGTGGGCTGGTGTAACTCAGAAGTAGAATTCCCCTGGGTTCAATTTCGAGTGCCAAACAAAATAAAAAACAGAAAATTTCAGAATGGTGGAAGAAAGAAAGAGAAGGAAAAGATAATGAACAGAAAATAATTTTGGTTTATGCAAAAAAAAAAAAAAGGACACTAAAGGAGGCCCAGCTTTTTCACCAGCCCCCAAAACACCACCCTTCCACCATCTGTCTCACAAAAGGAGAGATGAAGGTGACATCTTGGGTTCCAGAGCCAGTGAGCAAGCATCTCTTCCCTGGGTTCAGTCCCCAGTACCATAAAATAAGAAGATATGTAAAAATGGATATATGTATATATATGTGTGTGTGTGTGTGTGTGTGCGTGTGTGTGTGCGTGTGTGTGTGTGTGTGTGTGTGTGTGTGTGTGTGTATGCATTAGTCTGACTTCTAGGAGGTAGTAAAATCCTCAGGTAGCCAGAGCGCCAGAGTTAGTAAGGTGAGTTCACTGTCCAGAATGTATTGCTTACTTCCTACACTTAACAGGATGGGATAAGATTTTTAAGGCCCACCAAGGGAAACCTGTCCCTAGATGACACTCCTCAACGGATTCCCAAGTATTGAGCTTTACATGACAATGAGCATGTTGTGAGGCCTTCTGTGCAGAATGGGGGCCGTGAAGTCTTGCTGAGCCATCACTGGTGAATTTCTTTTTGTCTATGGCTCATTCTAAGGCCGTGACTTTCCATTCAGGTCCAGTTAGGAATTTTCTGTGGAGATACCTGGAAACAGTCAATCACAACAGCCAATAAGATATTCTGGCGTGGGTCTCAGTTTCTGGATATTTCTATCTCTGCTGTAGACTCAAGGTGGGGCAAGGTCGTTGATCTTTTATTTATTAATGTGTTTATTTGTTTGTGGTCCTGGGGATTGAACCCAGAGGCATTCTACATCAGAGCTATACACCTAGCCCTTTTTAAAAATTGTTTCGAAATAGGGTCTCACTAAGTTGCTAAAGGCCTCGATAAGTTGCTGAGGCTGGCCTTGAACCTATGGCCTTCCTGTCTTAGCCTCCCAAGTGCTGAGATTACAGGCATGTGCCACCATGCTCAGGTGGCCATTGACCTTTTAGAGCTTGTTTTATTTATTCATTAATCCATCCATCTACTATATGGGAAATTGTAGAAAACACTGCAGATATAAAGATAAGAAAGCTCAACCAGGTGTGGTGACTGTAATCTCAGTACTTGGGAGGATGAGACAAGAGAATCACAGGTTCGAGGTCAGCCTCAGCAACTTAATAAGACCCTGTTTCAAAAAAAAAAGATTTCCTGCTTCTTTCTCCTCATACCTTGGGCTGAGGTTCAAAGTGAAGTGAAGATCTCAGGCATTCTAGGACAGCTCTCCGTGTTTTTTTGGTGTTGGTTAATGGTCTTGTTGACTTGTCTATAACCTGTACTGCAGCTTGGCTCCAGGTCAGAGACAGATGGGTGCCTACAGTGAATTAGTCACCTTCGATCTCAGCTGAACAAGCTCTATTGAGGCTTCAGCCAAGCTGAATTTCTGCATCTTCTAACTCTGTGGCAGCAGGGTTCATGAATACCTACCAGTTCTTCTTACTGAAAGTTCAATCCCATATGATCTTGTGCATTTAGATGTACTGGCCACATGAACTATCTTTTTATTCATTTATTTATTTATGGTACTAGGGATTGAGCTCAGGAATATTCTACCTCTAAACTACAACCCTAGTTCTAGTTCAGCAACTAGGTTGCTGAGAGTTTTGCAATGTTGCTGAGGCTACCCTCAAACCTCCAATCTTCCTGTCTCAGTCTCTCAAGTACTGGTCTTATAGGCGTGCACCACCACACTTAGCTTGATACATCTTTTTAAGTTAAAAACTTGTTATGCTGTCATATTTATTAACTCTTTGGTGGGGGAAAAAGGCCTCCCCAGATTTTGAATTTGTAACAATTTTAAAGAGATAAAGACATGGTGACACACGCTTGTAATCCCAGTACTTGGGAGGCTGAGACAGGAGGATGGCGGGTTCCTGGCCAGCCTCAGCTACTTAGTAAGGCCCTCTGCAATTTAGTGATACACTGCTTCAAAATAAAGAATAAAAAATAGGGCTGGGGATGTAGCTCAGAGGTAGAATGTCCCTGGGTTCAATCACCAGCACTGCAAGGAAGGAAGGAAGGAAGGAGGGAGGGAAGGAAGGAAGGAAGGAAGGAAGGAAGGAAGGAAGGAAGGAAGGAAGGAAGGAAGGAAGGAGAAAGAGAGTTAAAGTTTTGCAATTCTTAAAAATAAAAAATCAAAGCAGAGCTAAGAGTATAGCACAGAAATAGAATGCCGGCCGGGCATGGTGGTACGTGCTTGTAATCCCAGCATTTGGGAGGCTGAGACAGGAGGATCCAGGTTCGAGGCCAGCCTCAGGTACCTAGTGAAGCACTCTGAAACTTAGTGAGACCTGGTTTCAAAATAAAGCATAAAAAATAGGGCTGGGGGTGTAGCTCAGAGGTAGAATGCCCCTGGGTTCAATCCCCCAGTACTGAAAAAAAAAAAAAAGAAGTAGAATGCCTCTGGGTTCAATCCCCAGTACCCCAGTAACAAGTGGGGAGGGGAAGGTGGGTGAGGTAGGAAAGCTCAAGAGACTTGGGATAAAGATGACAAATAAGAAAGATTTAGGAAAGCCAGGTATGGTGGCTCACACTTGTAATCCCAGCATTTGGGCTGAGACTGGAGGATCTGGGTTCACGGCCAGCCTCAGCTGCTTAGTGAGGCCCTCCGCAACTTAGTGAGACCCTGTTTCAAAATAAAGAATAAAAAATAGGGCTGGGGCTGTAGCTCGGAGGTAGAATGCCCCCAGGTTCCATCCCCAGTACCTCCAAAAAAAAAAAAAAAAAAAAAAAGAAAGAAAGAAAGATTTAGAATACACCAGAGAAGCCAGGCATGGTGGTGCACACCTGTAATCTCAGTACTTGGGAGACTGAGATAGGAAGATCTCAGGTTCGAGGCCAGTCTCAGAAACTTAACGAGACCCTGTTTCAAAATAAAAAGGGCTGGAGTACAGAGGATGTAGCCTGGGGTAGAAGGTCCCTGGGTTCAAACCCCACTAACAAAAAAATAAATAAACACACACACACACACACACACACACACACACACACGAGAAATGCCAACACAGGGATGAACTGGAGAAGATAAGAGTAAGCAAAGACTTGGATGGGAGTAGGGCATGATTAGCCGGACACGGAGAGGGAAGCAGAGCTGGAAAAGGAAAGAAGGGCAGGATGGAGAGAGGAGAGGGTGCGGTGCCTTCCAGGGGAGCAGCAAGCCTGCTTGGTGAGATCGGGGAAGACATTCCTGACTCACGTGAGCTGAAAGAGGCACAAGTTCATGGTGCAGAGTGTTGAGGGGGTTTAAAATAAGAATGCAAAATATTGTATAAGTCTGTATAAGTGCTGTGATTATAAAGCTGTCTCCAAATGGCCTGCAGCAATTATTCTAAAATGCACAGCAGCTGTATTTGTCCCCTTTCTGCCATTGCTGAAATTTACACTGTCATTGCTCCAGGAGGAAGGCTTGGCACTAATGATAGGCTGGCTGACTATGGCTGGAGTGTGACAGACCTCTAGTTAGAGCCCTTAAAGATGGAGAGCAGAGGAGTGGGGACCGAGCCGCTCCCAGCCTGCCAGCCTGTGGCCATGAATGTGGTCAGAGCACCCCCTTGTGGCGGAGGCCGCGCCTGCCTTAACAAGCTCTGCAGCCAGAAAACCACATTCAGCCTGTTTAAAATGTTATTACACATGGCCTTTTAGATTAATTAAAAGTCATGTCCAGCTGAGCGTGGTGACGCACGCCTGTAATCCCAGTACTTGGGAGTCTGAAATAGGAGAATTGCAGGTTTGAGGCCAACCTCAACAACTTACCAAGGCCCTCAGAAACTTAGTGAGATCTTTCAAAATAAAAAATTTAAGAACGGGGCATGGAGGCGCATGCTTGTAATTCCAGTACTTAGGAGATGAGACAGGAGGATCACAGATTTGCAGCCAGCCTCCACAACTTAGTGAGATTTTCAGCCAGCTACTTAGTGAGGTCCTCCACAACTTAGTGAGACCCTGTTTCAAAATTTAAAAAAAAAAAAAATAGGACTGGGGTGTAGCTCAGAGGTAGAATGAATGCCCCTAGGTTCAATCTCTAGTGCCACATACACACATAATAAAAAATTTAGCCTGGGTGTAGTGGTGCACACCTGTAACCCCGGCGCTTGGAAGGCTGAGACAGGAGGATCCAGACCTGTAGTAACTTAATGACACCCTTAACATTTTTTTTAATAAATAAAAAAATTTAACGCAGCTGGGCATTATGATGCATACCTATAATCCCAGTACTTGGGGGGCTGAGATAGAAGGATAGGCCAGCCTCGGCAATTTAGTGAGACCCTATTTCCAAATAAAATAGGACTGGGGATTTAGCTCAGAAGTAGAATGCCCCTGGATGAATCCTAAGTAACAAAAAAAAAAAAAAAAGTCATGTTCCTCCACTATTCATATTATCATTCTTTGACATTGCTCTTAATTTCTCTCTATGGGTTCCTTAAAACCAATGTGCCCAGTTTTTTCCCTCTCAGATTACAACTGTCAGTCAGTCCCCCTACCACCACGGCCACGTACCTCTTCACACCTCCTCAAAACTCTGGCTTCCTGCCGGGCGTGGTGGCGCACGCTTGTAATCCCAGCATTTGGGAGGCTGAGACCAGAGGATCCGGGTTCGCGGCCAGCCTCAGCTATATAGTGAGGCACTCTGCAACTTAGTGAGACCCGGTTTCAAAATAAAGTAAAAAATAGGGCTGGGGGTATAGCTCAGAGGTAGAATGCCCCTGAGTTCAATCCCCAGTACCACAAAAACAAAAACAAACAAAAAAAAAACTCTGGCTTCCAAGGGGCTCCCAAGTATCCTGGAAAACTTCCCTACTCTCTTCCTAAGAGTGGGGATAAATAAATTCCTGGGTTTCCACCCCTGAAAAGTTATAAAATAGAATTATCAAAAGTTACATCGAAGCCAGGCATGGTGGCACACGCTTGTAATCCCAGCATTCGGGAGGCTGAGACCGGAGGATCTGGGTTGGTGGCCAGCCTCAGCTACCTAGTGAGGCACTCCGCAACTTAGTGAGACTCGGTTTCAAAATAAAGAATAAAAAAATAGGGCTGGGGGTATAGCTCGGAGGCAGAATGCTCCTGAGTTCAACCCCCAGTACCGCAAAAAAAAAAAAAGTTACATTGAAACTGGGCGTGATGGCACATGCTTGTAATCCCAGTACTTGGGAGGCTGAGACAGGAGGATCCAGGTTTACCGCCAACCTCAGCTACTTAGTAAGGCTCTCCGAAACTTAGTGAGACCCTGTTTCAAAATAAAGAATAAAAAAAATCGGGCTGAGGGTGTAGCAAGAAAATGGAAGGACCTGGAGAACATTATGTTGAGATGAACCAGTCGCAGAAGGTGAAAGGTCATATATGTTCTCTAATATGTGCAAGCTAGGGAGTAATAGGGATACCAGAGGGACTCCAGATAATGGAAGAGTAACCTCAGTGGAGCCAGGGAGGTGGTCTAAGAGAAGGGGAGGTGGAAGAGAAAGGTTCATTAATGGAATTACTACCACTGATTATGTGTACATATGTGAAAATACCAACATCAATCCCAGTACACTCTATTGTATTGGGAAGGGGAGAGATGGGGAGGTGGCAGGGGGAAAGGGGGACCTACCAAGTGCTGTGTGCATATATGTCACTGTCAACATGACTTCATTATGATGTGAGACTATAATGCCCCAATAAAAGCATATTAAAAATAATAATAAGATTGGAAGAACACATGAAGCCAGAGACTAAAAATGAACAAATTGAAGGTTTATTAATAGAATGCATAACTAATTATATTTTATAACTTAACATACAGAAAATTGTGTAGCCACTATTGAAATTTTTCAGCTATTTCTTTGACCTGGTGGGATTTTCAGGAAGTAATGTTAAATTGGGAAAAAATAAAACAAAAAGAATGTTAAATATAAAAAAGGCTTTGTTCCAGCTTTATTTTCTATTCTTATTTCTTATATTCATGGACAGTTCACTTTTTACTCTTTTGCTTTTTAATCTTTTGTCTCTTTTTTGTGTGCACATGCACTCCTTGAGTATTGTTACTGTTCAATGGCCAATGACAATTTATAGAAAGTAAAATGCAAGATTCATGCAACTAACACTCTAATCAAGATGTAAAATATGGCTGGGTGTGGTGGCGCACGCTTGTAATCCCAGTACTTGGGAGGCTGAGACAGGAGGATCTGGGTTCCTGGCCAGCCTCAGCTACTTAGTGAGGCCCTCTGCAACTTAGTGAGACCCTGTTTCAAAATGAGGAATAAAAAAATAGAAAAAAAAAAGTAAAACACTTCTACCTAGGCGTGGTGACTCATCCCTATAATCCCAGTTCTTTGGCTAAAACAGGAGGATTACATGTTCAAGGCCAGCTTCAGCTACTTAGTGAGCTCCTCATCAACTTAGCAAGACACTGTTTTGAAATAAAAAACAAAAGGGGTTGGGGGTGTAACTCTAAGGTAGAATGCCCCTGGGTTCAAGCCCCAATACCAAAAAAAAAAGATATAAACATTTGAAAAAAATTATGTCCTTTTTATGTTCTAGAATTTCACATAATTAGAATCATATACAGTATGTAATATTTTGTGACAAGCTTTTTATCTCAACTTAATGTTTGAAATTTAAATATGTTGTATATCAATAATTCACTAATTTGTATTGCTGAATAATGTTTTATCAATCCCCAATACCAACACACACACACACACACACACACACACACACACACACACACACACAGACTGTCATTTGTGGTGAATTAGAATGGTATGCCAGTAGAAATAAGTGGATTAGATAGTGCAATAAATAAGCTGTTTAAGATTTATGGGAGTAAGAGTAACTATAAGGACAGTAGAATTGAGTCAAGTCTATGGCTAGACTTGGCTAAAACTCTGGACAAAGAAAAGGAGAAACAGAGAGTGATTAATAACTAAGAATGAAAGCCAGAAAGCCATCTGGGTAGTATCTAAAAATTATATTATCTCCTGTAGTATAAGATAAAACTGAGAACCCAGCTCAGGATTTAATTAGCAGAATAGGTAAGCTTCAAGGAAGGTTAAATTCACAGCAAAATAGGTCTACTATGTCAAGTTCTTTTTCTGTGTGTGGTACTGGGGATTGAACTCAGAGGCGTTCTACCTTTGAGCTACACCCCCAGTCCGATTTCTTTTTTTTTTTTTTTTTTTTTTGCGGTACTGGGGATTGAACTCAGGGGCATTCTACCTTTGAGCTATACCCCCAACCCTATTTTTCATTCTTTATTTTGAAACAGGGTCTCACTAAGTTGCAGAAAACCTCACTAGGTAGCTGAGGCTGGCCGAGAACCTGGACCCTCTGGTCTCAGCCTCCCAAATGCTGAGATTACAAGCATGTGCCACCAAGCCCAGCCCAATTTTATTTCTTATTTAGAAACAGAGTCTTGCTAGGTTGATGAGTCTCACTACTTGCTGAGGCTGTCCTCGAACCTGTGATCCTCCTGTCTCAGCTTCCCAAGTACTGGGATTGCAGGAGTGCACCACCAAGTCCAGTTTAAGTTCTTACTTTTTAATTCCTTTTTGTTAATTTCTGCCTTTTAATTGGGATATCTGATCCATTAATATTTAAAGTTGGAGCTGGGGTGTAGCCCAGTGGTAGGGCCCCACTGAGTTCCATTTCTAATACCACACATACATACACGTATGTATATGGATATATATATATGTATGTATATACATATTATTTTGATGAATGTTGCTGCTTTATGCTGTAGCTGTAAATTTGGTTAGACTCAAACCGCAAACTGCTTCTGAGTAATGCAAAACACAGTCTGTTTCTTTTGTCCTTTTCTGGGGTGTTTTGTATGTGTAGCAGAAGGGCAGGCCAGAGACTACACAAGAGCAGAGTTTACACAAGAACCTGGGGAGTGCCTCCTGTACCTCTCTCCTCCTCACAGTTCCCTTCCTCGCTTTTGGATGTCTGTCTCTCGCCAAAGTTCTGGTTTATGCTTCCAAAGGCCAGAAGCCGGTTTGAGTTTCTGTTAGAGCTTCACCCACGCTGTGACAAGCTGTGACTGTGGCCTCCTGCTTGAGTAAAGCTGCAAAAACAGGCGCAAACCCTTTGCCAGGAATTTGGTCTCTATTTTTATTCTTTTTTAACCTCTGCTCTACCTCCAGACTCTTCAGGTAGCTATTTGTTTTACTTTTGTTGTGCTAGGGATTGAACCCAGGGGCATTCTACCTCTGAGCTACACTCCCAAACCTATTTTATTTTTTGTTTTCCAGACAGGGTCTCACTAGGTTGCTGAGAGTCTCACTAAGTTGCTGAGACTGTTTGCTAAATTGCTGAGGCTTGATCCTCCTGTCTCAGCCTCCCAAGTACTAGAGTTACAGGTATACACCACCATGCCCTCCTCAGGTAGCTGTTTTTATTGTGTTCAGAGTCTATGATCATTATCTGTTGAAGAACAGGTTCATTAGAATCTTGCTTCTCTAAAAGAAAAGCAGTACTGTTGGCTGATTCACCTTTTAAAATTTATTTGGGCTGAGAGTATGATTCAGTGGAAACGGCTTGCCTGGTGTGTGCAAGGCCATGGGTTCAATTCCCAGCACCACAATGAACAAACACACAAATAAATTTTAGCCTATTTTAAAAAGGCAACTAAACTAGACATAATAGCATATGCCTGTAATCCTAGTACTTAGGGGGCTGAGACAAGAAGGTTGTAGGTTCGAGGACAAATTCAGCAACCTAGTGAGACCCTGTTTCAAAAAAAATAAAATAAATGAATTAAATGAGCTAGGGATATAACTCAGAGGTAGAATGTCCCTGGATTCAATCCCCAGTACCACACATACACACACACACACACACACACACACACACACACACACACGCAACACTATTTCTTTTTTTTTTTTGCAACACTATTTCAGTAATATAAAAGGATAATAAATATCCCTTGCTATAGACTGAACACATTCATAAAAATAGCCATTACTATTAATTTTTTAAAATTGAAAGTAAATAATAGAGACTGAGGCAGGTGGATCACAAGTTTGGGGCCAGTTGCAGCAACTTAGCAAAACCCTACCTCAAAAGAAGAAGTGCTGGGAATGTAGCTGTGGTAAGGCACTCTTGGGTTTAATACATTACTGGGTAATATCTGCATCAATTCTTACTTCTTTGAGGGAAACAACTCAATTGGAAGGCACGAATGGGGAATATAATATAATATAATATAATATAATATAATATAATATAATATAATATAATATAATATAATGGGGTTTATCTAGGGAAGTGGAGGCACAGTGTAATAAGGCCATAATTTAAAAAAAAAAAAAAAAAAAGCCAGGCGTGGTGGCGCACGCTTGTAATCCCAGCATTCGGGAGGCTGAGACCGGAGGATCTGGGTTCTCGGCCAGCCTCAGCTACCTAGTGAGGCACTCCGCAACTTAGTGAGACTCAGTTTCAAAATAAAGAATAAAAAATAGGGCTGGGGGTGTAGCTCGGAGGTAGAATGCCCCTGAGTTCAATCCCCAGTACCGCAAAAAAAAAAATAAAATAAAATAAAATAAAAAATAAAAAAAAATAAAAAAAAAGAGGGGGGCAGGTTACATTTCAGAGAAAAATGTCTGGAATGGGCTCCTTTCTGGAGTGGAAAATGGCATGGAGTCTTTCACAGGTGAGATTATTCTGCATGGAAACCCTTGCCCTTAATGCATATGCATTAGGGAGGTCACTAGTGCTTTTCCTGCCACAGGTCTGGGGATCTGCCTCCGCACTGTTCTCACCCAGGTGGAGACTTTCTTGTGGGTGTCTAAAAGAACCCCTGGGGGGGAGAGGCTCCTGCAGCTCCTTATCTCTTCTCAGGAGGTCTGGCTGGATCCTCTGTCCCATTCCTTTCTCTGCCCAGCTCATCTCCAATCTAACTACCCAACAGGTTCAACCCCCAGTAAGGATTGAGGGAAGGTAGGAATGAAGGAACGAAGAAGGAAAGCTCTCACTAGCCATTTCCAGAGTCTGCTTTGAATGTGTGTGTTCACACAGTGATGGAAAGTGACACTTTAACTACCCTCTCTGGTTTGAGCATGCATATTTAGTTTTTGTATAAATTAAAACTTATTCAACTGTCAAGTTATATTGCTCAAAGTTTTTCCATCATGTTCTTTAGATGAGCTCATAGCTAGGTCATTCAGACACCAGACGACCCACCCCTCAAGATCAAGTCAAATCATGTTGGTTTTACCATCAGCCCATTCTGTTGGTCTTGACAATGAACACAGTACAGCAGAATACAGCAGTTGTTGGATCGCTATTCATCTTTTCATAAGGCTGGAGTAACAAAAGTTGAACATCCTCCATTTCAAGTCACATGACTAACATTTTTAAGCTGACATGCTTTCCTAAAGCTTTCTACTTATTGGTATCAGAGCTTTTTCATTTGCACAGAGAACTGTTGGTTCTAGAACTCCATAGTTACTTGTGTACTTTACAGCAGCCAATACTCTCTATAGCCAATACTTCTCACAAGTGACTGAAAAGCTCACACAGTTTAATCAGGCACCCTCTTCCTTACTCCCTCCTTCCCTCCTTCCTTCCCTCTCTTCCTTCCTTCCATGCTCTACCACTGAACTACATCCCCAGTGTTTTGTTTTGTTTTTAATTTAACTTTATTTTGAAACAGAGTCTCACTAAGTTGCCCAGGCTGGCTTTGAACTTGCAATCCTCCTGCCTCAGCCACTTGAGTCACTGGATAATCCCACTGTAGCAGGTACTTTAAAATTCCTTGCTCCAGATTACTCAGGAAAAGTTCAGAAGACAACAAACACAGCCAGGCATGGTAGCACACACCCGTAATCCCAGGACTTGGGAGGCTGAGGCAGGAGGATGGAAGGTTTGAGGATGTTCTCAACAAGTAGTGAGACTCATCAACATAGTGAGACCCTGTTTCAAAATAAAAATAAAATAGGGCTGGGGGTGTGATTTGGAGCAGAATGCCTCTGGGTTCAATCCCCAGTAACACAAATAAAGTAAAATAATAAAATAAGCCGGGCGTGGTGGTGCACGCTTGTAATCCCAGCATTTGGGAGGCTGAGACCGGAGGATTCGGGTTGGCGGAGTGAGGCACTCCGCAACTTAGTAAAAAAAAATAAAAATAAAAATAAAAAATAAAAATAATAAAAAAATAATAATAAAGTGAAAAATAAGAAGACAACTAACACTACCAAAACCAGTGGCTCTAGTGCTTCAGGGTTCTTACCCTGGTCATCCCAGGCCTATGGGAACAGAACAGTCAATCTCAGCTCCTCCCTTTAACCCCCTGGCAAGGACCATAAAATACTTTCCTATGTAGTCTCTAACTCCTCAGGGGTGGCCCTCAGGCACCTTGGCCTCAAGTGCCAATAGCAGCTGGCTTAAATCCCTGAAGAAAACAGGAGTCCAGGCAAAGATTCCTCTGTCTCTCTGTCTCTGTCTCTCTCTCTCTCTCTCTCTCTCTCTCTCTCTCTCTCTCTCTCTCTCTCTCTCTC
>PVLC010002076.1:0-68578 GCA_004027655.1 Graphiurus murinus
GGTACTGGGGATTGAACTCAGGGGCATTCTACCTCCGAGCTATATCCTCAGCCCTATTTTTTATTCTTTATTTTGAAACCGAGTCTCACTAAGTTGCAGTGTGCCTCACTAGGTAGCTGAGGCTGGCCGCGAACCCGGATCCTCCGGTCTCAGCCTCCCGAATGCTGGGATTACAAGCGTGCGCCACCACGCCCGGCTGATATACTTTATTTTGAAACCGGGTCTCGCTAAGTTGCGGAGTGCCTCACTAGGCAGCTGAGCCTGGCCTCGAACCCGGATCCTCTGGTTTCAGCCTCCGGAATGCTGGGATTACAAGCGTGCGCCACCACGCCCAGCTCCAAAAGGCAGTTTTTAAAAACTGATGCTTTCACTGGAGAGTGGCATATACCTGTAATTCCAGTAGTTGGCAGGCTGAGACAGGAGGATCATATGTTCAAGGTCAACTTCAGCAACTTATCAAGAGCCTATTTCAAAATAAAAGACAAAGGGGTGGAAGGTGTAGTTTGGGGGTAAAATGCCCCTAGGTTCAATTCTTAGTATGAAAGAACAAGAAAGAAGAAAGAAAGAAAGAAAGAGAAAGGAAAGGAAAGGAAAAGAGAAAGAAAAGAAAAGAGAAGAAAGAAAAGAAAGTTGTCTTTCCTGTCTTGCCCTCCTCTGCTTTGCTATGCTGCCTTAGGAAATACTCGTCTTTCCCTCTACACTAACTACTTCCTCAACTGGCCTCTGATTCCAGTTCATCCTCCGAAGGATGACTCATAAAGCCCCTGTGATCCATCCCTGCCTTGTCCACAGGAGCACTGACAATCTGCCACTATTGCCAATATGTCCAAGATTTCGGTCATGCCTTTCTCCCAGGGTGGCTCCCTCAGGCACCCCTTCTCCCTACCTACTGCCTTGGCTCCAACACTCCTTTCTGTCCAGGTCTCATTGTTTTCCAAATCTTGGTTCTTCTTCCCCACACTGTCTCTTCCCTGTCTTTGATCCAGATCATTTCTGTCTGAGTTCTATACCTTGACAATTCCACCTGTGTGCTTGCCTATCTTAGCAAATTGTCATCAGCCTGAGGCTTCTTACAGACACCAAGTAACTTCATAACTGGGTTGCTGTAAATCTATATTTTTATCACCAAAGCTTAAAATAACACCTTAACACATAAAAGATGTTTGACAAATGCTGAATCGGAAGGTGAACTGATGGAACAAAACCTGACATAATATTTTTATATTTCTCTAATTATAGACTTAATCCAGATGGTTGACAAATGGCACTCCCTAGAAGAAAAATGAGGATCAAGCCTATTATAGCCAAGGACCTATTTTGCCTATAGTTTCAAAGTACTTTTCAAAGCATAATTAGCAGTTATTTAATTCATCAGCACCATAATCCCCTTTCTAAAAAATGCCAGAGGTCACCTCAAAATTGAATGTTGGAGCAAGGATTAAAAGGTAAGAATAGGGAACCTTTGGTTAAGTTAACTGGATGACTGCTCCTGGGTCCTTGTTAAATATGTTTTCTAGACCATGACAAGAAAGCATAGTGGAAGGTGGGATGGTTGTGGGTTGAAGAGGTTAGAAGGGAATGAAGATTTAAGTAGTAATCAGCTCATCTTATACATGCTTCTCACTTTACTGTTAGGCCACTTATACTCTGTGACATGATTCCTTTTCTTAGTGATAGACAAATATGTCACATGTCCACAGATTTTATGTTGCTTATTTCTCTTGTAAAGACACCATTACTCAACTCTCTAAACACTGGCAATCCCCATGCAAATAAAAAAACATCTCCAGAGTGTTTCAAACGAGTGGAAAGAATTTCAAATGTTCTGAAAGAATAAAGAATGTATGAAGTATTTTAGTCTTCTTTGGAATTTACCATTGTTTTCTGCCAAAAGGGATTTTTACTTGCAAGTCCACAAATTTACCCTCCAGATTTTTAGACTTAAATCCCCCTAAAAGCCACCAAGATTATTTATCAAGTTTATTGGCTGATGGTGGTGGACTGTAGAAAAGTGGTGGGATTTTGTATAGATAAAAACCCATGTTTATGTCTTGGTGAGTTTCAACAGACTTCAGTCAAAGAGAACTGAGTATTTTATACCACAAAATACCAGCAGAATAGTGCTTATAATACTTCTGGTAATCTGGGTGGAAACTGTGAGATGCACAAATAGAAACAAGAGCAACCCAATTACTAAGTTTTTATTTACACTTAGATTCCATGAACCATCAAGCCTATCTTTTATTTTCTTGAACTTCTTTGAGTAAACAGTGATAAATAAATAGCAGAAGAAGTTAATATGTCAAATGATCTTCTTACAGTCTGAGGAAGAATTAATATTTGCTACATATTTACTATGTGCCAGGTACCATGCTTGAAACTTTGTGTTTTATATTCTTACAAGATTAACATTAAATAGATATAAAGTTTTTATAAAAGCTCACCTGTAAGGTAGAAATCACTAAGTAGAGAATGAGCAAATCCCCTAAAACTAAAAGACTAGGTCATTTGGTCAAGATCTTATACTTAATAATTATTGGAGATAGAACTAAAGTAATTCTTGGTATCACAAATATTTTGTCAAAGTTGTCACATGTTTCCAACAAGTGGTAAATTTTGCAGAACATAAGAAGACAATAAAGCTGGGCATGGTGGCGCACACTTGTAATCCCAGCATTTGAGAGGCTGAGACTGGAGGATCCAGATTCGTGGACAGCTTCAGCTACCCAGTGAGGCCCTCCGCAACTAGTGAGACCCTGTTTCAAAATAAAGAATAAACAAAATAGGGCTGGGAGTATAGATCGGAGGTAGAATGCCTCTGAGTTCAATCCCTAGTATCACACACACACACACACACACACACACACACACACACACACACACACACATATACCAAAAAAAAAAAAAAAAAAGACAATAAAAATACAGGGATTGAAAAGAGTTGAGACATTTTTTTTAAAGTGAGAATTGATAAAAAAAAAAATAAAGTCCATTCTTCTAGACATAAAACAAAACAAAATGGGAAGTGTAATTTGGGGTTGGGGAAAATATGGAGAAGAGGAAGGAGAGAGATGGAGAAATAAGAGTGGTTCCACCATGGAAACTTCTCTGAACCCAACCACAGAGGGGAATACCAAAGCTGAATTTTTTGAAATGTACACTTAGACTGTGAGAAAAATTAACACAAAAAATGCTGCTTTCAGCCGGGTGTGGTGGCGCAAGCTTGTAATCCCAGCATTTGGGAGGCTGAGACTGGAGGATCCGGGTTCGCGGCCAGCCTCAGCTACCTAGTGAGGCACTCCGTAACTTAGTGAGACCCTGTTTCAAAATAAAGATTGAAAAATAGGGCTGGGGGTATGGCTTGGAGGTAGGATTCCCCTGAGTTCAATCCCCAGTACCATAAAAAAAAAAAAAAAAATGCTGCTTGCATTTACAATGAAATTAGAAAATGTGGTCAATAAGACCAACTGATACTTGAAGTCTACCTTTTCATCACTAAACTTTACAAAGCAAAACAGCATTCTCCCACCATGTGAATCTTTACATGAATTGATTGAAATATATCCAGCCCAATGGAGGTTGTCGTATCTAATTTCTTTCATGTTGTATCCTTATGTCAGGGCCTACAACTTAAGTCCAGGAATTTAGGCATTCCTTGCTTGTGTTAAACTTCCATGAATTTGCTTCAGGATCAGTGTTAGCAAATTAATTTTCACAGATATAGTTCAGTAGGAGACATCTTCAATGTCTCCTAAAAAGTCCATGTGTTAAAAGTGCTGACCCCCGTGTGGTGATAGAGGGAGGCACTTAATCCTTTAAGAGGTAAGGCCTAGTGGACGTCTTTAGGTCATTGGGAGTGTGTCCTCAGAGTAGAGTAGAAATCTGTGATCTAGCGAATTATTTGATATTATACCAAGGCACTGTTAGTTCAATGGAGATCCAGTTTTCTTCCCCCTTTTCTTGCTCAATTTTGGTGTTTCAGAGCAGTACATTTTGCTGGTCTAATTCTCTGGAAACTGGATCACATCCGAAATATAGGTTCCCCATTGGCTAATTTATCTCTTTGCAAATATTACCTTACTATGTTGCAGCGAAAATAAAACAATACAAAATCCACTCGACCGGACAGTCAAAACTAAATGAGAAATTCAAACATTTCAAGGAGGGTCTTCATTTTCAAGGAACTCAGAGTTGAACACACTTCAGTAATTTACATGTAAATAATATTAATAGCACAAGGCAGTTTATGATATTCAAAGAAATAGTAAAAATAAAAAGGAAAGGATAGAAAATCTCAAAAAAAAAATGAAGGGGTGGGACTGGAACAGTGACTTCTCAAAATGTTATTCCTTGAAAGGTTTTGGGGGGCAGGGCTCGGGTTTTTCCATGGAATCTGTGAGTGTGGAGCCGAAGACAGAGATCATTTTAACCTCACTGTGGCCCCTTCTGTGAGTATGTATAATTTTCATAGAAGTTTCTATTTCTGAAGAATCTTTAGGTTCTTGGAGGTCTGTATACGAGTCTGAAGCCTGCATATTGTCATAGGGAAAACTAGATATGGTAGGTAGATAGATAGATAGATAGATAGATAGATAGATAGATAGATAGATAGATAGATTGTGGGGGACAGCATAGAGAACCAGTAGGTTCTCTACTTTGAGTCCCCTAAGATTAAAAATATATGCCAGACCCTCTACCAGGAAAGGAATAACAGTGGACTCAGGGATCCTAACAACTTCCATATTAGTTGCTTCTCTTCTTTATCTGGCTTTCCAAATGTGGTACACACAGACAAGGTCATTGAGGAGGATTTGGCTCAAGCCAGCAACTTGGATATTTCCTAGGTTTAGTTTAAAATATGAGAACAAAACAAACCTCAGAAAGCAAGAATGAAGTGACCCACAACAACAAAGTTTTAGAAGTCTCCTAAAACAAGTCATGCTAATTTAATATAACAATATTATGCTTTTAGAGTTAAGAGCCATAACATATGGTGATGAGAGCTTGGTGCCAAAGGAAACTACAAAAAGTCTGACCGTTCACCAACTCACCACTAGAGGGGGGAGTTGCACACAAATAGGTTTCAGTTACTGGGACAAGAGCACCCCCTTCTACAGTGCAGATTTCCCACCTCCCGGAGCTGTAACAGCTTTTTGGTTGCCATGGGAATCCCTAAACAAGGGGTAAATATGTCGACAATAGCCATAGACAATTTTATTTTTCATCCTGTTTTAATACATGACAGTCTCCCAGCACTCCATCTGCAGCCTAATGTTGCTCACTGGCCTGTTAAGTCTGAGCAGCACAAGTTACCCATTATTGCTCAATGGTATCACAGCACGCAGCCCTGTTCACACACTGTGGTGCATTGTGAAGGTCCCTGCTCTCTGGAGAGGAGGAGAGGAGAGGAGAGGAGAGGAGAGGAGAGGAGAGGAGAGGAGAGTGCTTCTTTTTTCTCCCTTCCAATATCAGCTGAATCTTTAAATGTATATAACTCCTGAGTATACCTTTAAATGTGTATACCTCTTGTATCAGGCTAGTAAACACTCATGATGCTTAGGTGTTGGAGAAAACCAAGTTAATTTTCAAGAAAACTAAAAAAGAAGTTTTAGATAATTTCATTGGGGATTAAAGGTAAATTTTGGAGGTAGTTGGACTATAGCTAAGATAATTAGATTAAAAAAACCAACAACAACATATATCTTTAACTGAAGAATCCATGACTAAAGAAAAGCTAACATCAATGTCGCCATAACTTAGTGTGAATCAAAAGAGTCTAGTTTGTAAGAGATACAGCTTTAAGCCACAGTGAGTCCTAACCAGGGATGTTAACTGGGCAAAGACTGGGATTGTAATTACCAGAAGTTGGCTTAATTTATTCTCTCTTCCTTCATTTCCTATGTTGTGCTTACTACTACGATACCTAGTAGGTCTTAGGCACTCTGCCTGACACATACAGTAGGTAAATGTGGCCTCTGTGCTTGAGATGGTTACAGTCAGGGGACTTTTACCCATTGAAAGCAGGACCTGATCCAAAAGTGAAGCTAAGGTTGCTACAGCAATAACATAGATGCCTAACTCAGAAATAGATCTCCCCGTCTATACCAGGCTCCCTTCTCCTGCTGCACAAAGAAACTACTTTATCACAGAATGAGTAAGAGAAGGAGCAGAGATTGAGACACGGTCCCAAGAGGTCAGGAACCAAGTCACTTGGCTTGTGTAAGTACCCTTTGTGTATAATATGCCAGTATGTGTCACATAAATGACCCTCAATAAATATGTGCTCACTAAATGAAGATATACATGAATGGGTAATGGGATAATAAAATGGGTGGAAAGCTTTCGTGATTTTTAGTGGGTATTAAAGTAGAAAATATAGAATATTCACTGTAGTGTAGAACAGCAAATCTGGATAAAAGATAGCAATCGACTTTCAAAGTTTAGCTTAATTTCCCATGTTTTATCTTTTATTGAGCTAAAATTTCTTTTATCACTATAACAATCAGAATATCTAAGTCACAGAACAAATAAAGCTAGATCTGTAGGATGGTAAAATATCATGGGTAAGTTATTAGGAAGAAGAAAGGAAATTAAATAATTGTCAAGTTTTGGGGAGGGAGGGGTGTTCCAAATTGCCATTTCTGCAGAAAATTGCTGGCCTTTCCTTAAACTTCTTTTGGTGGTTTGGGTTCCTGGCACCTGGGAAAATCCCTAGTCTCTGTCTGGTATTTCACAGAGGATATAGCCCTGGGAGTTTCAAGAACATGAAACGAAGAAGGGTGGAGGAGGGATCCTTGGAACTTGAGCCATTGTCGTTCAGCTCTGAGTGAGGCTACTATCATCATGTTAGCCAGAGTTGGCTTCTTCTCAAAGGGGCCTTGGGTGTCTACTTAACTGGAAACATACTCTGTATTTACAGCCAAGAAGGGCGACCTTTCCCCAAATGGTTCTTATTCCATGATTCAGCATGTGAGTCATTTAGTTAATAACAATTTCCTGTCTGTCCCAGACACCCCCTGGGAAACTTGGATCTCTTCTGATTTGGGGAGGCATCCTTGGGCCAGTTGGTAAAAAGTTTGAGATGACTTCTCAGTGATGTGAACACTCTGGAGTCGCTGTCGCATACTCCACTGCAGAGGAACTGTCATTGTTATGGTAACATAGCAGACCCCAGCATCAAGAGACAGCGGTCAATTAGCATTGTCCTGCAGACAATTCTGAAATATTGGAAGAAGAATGTCATGCTGCTATGTGGCTGAGATGACTGGAATATGCCCTCTTAAAATCATGTTAAAGTTCAATTGTTATTGTAACAGTACTGAGAGGTGATTGGACCATGAGGGCAGGGATGGAGTAATTCTATTACTGTGGTAGTTCCTTCCTTACAAAAGGATGACATTAGCCCCCTTTTTGTCTCTTTATTGCTCCTGACTTTTCCTTTTCCTGCCGTGGGATGGTGCAGCAAGAAGATCCTCTCTGGAAGCCAGTAACTTGATCTTGGATTCCCAGCCTCCAGAACCTAAGAATACATTTCTGTTCACTGTAAGTTGCTAGTTATGTTATAGCATTATGAATTGAATAGGTCTACTTACTAAAATGAGCATATGTGATTGTTCAGAGTGGAAAAATCAGTCCATCCATCCATCCATCCATCCATCCATCCATCCATCTATCCGTTTATTCATTCATGCATGCTGTGGCCTTTATTGCCTCCCAGCCTCTATCCTGTCCCTTCTTCATTACATAATAACAATGTGGTTGAGGAAAAATGGACACCCCACCAGTGCTGGCGTGGTTATTAATGATGTAAGCTAATCCTATCTCCCTTGGTAGAGTGCTCAGATTGGGGTTGGACACTTCAGCCAGGCTCTAGTTGACCAAGATGAAGCCATTTCCTGGGCAGACCTAGGTCATTCCCATCAGGATGAAGCTAGAAACTGTTATTTAGGTAGAGAAAACGTACTCTTTTTTTCCTAAATATAGAAAAGCAACTATAAAGCTGTAGTCATGCTGTGCTGTGACTGCTTCAAACTTGGGTTGAAGTTTTCAATATTTGAGGAAGAAAAGAGACCTGGAAAGAAATTAGTAAAGTCAATAAGCTCTTAAAACTAAAGACCACTCTTCTGCAATATGTATGTATGTATGTATGAATGTATATATGTATAACTCATATATATTTATATGTCAATAAATATATATATATATATGATTTTTTTTAGGAAACTGCGACACATTATCATTATTGCTACATTGTTTCTCTAGAAGAAAAGAAGAGACCAACAAACAAAACAAACATGGAAACTTCACAGAATTTTCTTAGAAAAATAGTTTAAGTTTATACATTTAGCACAATTCTTTGTAAAATCTATTTACTTAATAAACCCATTGGTCATTTCAGAAGACAAATCATCTCAGTGCTTCTTCATGGGATGCCTGCAGTGCCCTCCTCTGGCCTCAGCACAGGGCTCCAGGCCTTGAATGGGTCAGGACAGAAGTCCAGCACGGAGAAATTCTGTTGCAATGGGTAGCTGTTTTCCCCTAACACTAAAGGACTCTGAATCTTCAACATGTCAGTTTCTTCACTGACTGACAACGAGGTGTGCAGCAGGTCTGGTGAGATCTGAGGAAGGCACTCATTCAGGGAGTCCTCCATGATCTTATCTTGAGGATGAGGGTTTGAGGTTTGAAGAGTTGCATTTTCTCTTTGACTAATATTTGTGTTGAGTACTCAACCCTTAGAATTTTCAACACAAGGCTGCTCTACCACAGGCATTGTACCAAGAATAGAGTCCTGTTCCAGGTTCTATAGCAGGATCTTATTATTGGCATCTTCTAGCATTTTGTTTGTTTTATGAAGATTTTTTCATAAAACATGATGTTCTAAGTTTTAACTCTTTTACAGAGAATTGCTTAGACTTTTTTACTTGCATTTTTAAAGAACTTTCCAGACTTTCTATAGTAGAGAGTTTACATTCAACATGTTAAATTCTAATTTGCATATTTTTTATTAAAGAGTTGTTCTTTTTCTCTTATTTGCTATAAATTTTCTTGATCAGCTGTTTGTGTCCGTAAGATAGGTGAACCTGTTTTAGTTTTTCCTTTAACTCCTGTCTTGCTCTTTCTTTAATCTTCTGTTTATATCACTCATCTTCTTCTGCCTCATCCTTTTGTATACAACTTTTGATGTTTATTCTTTCTTCTCCCAACTTCTTTTGATTGTTCTCTTGTCTTTCAAATGCCTTTTGTATAGTTTTGAAAACTCCTGTGAAGGAAATTCATACTTTGCACCCTGGAAGAGATGGCATTCTTACCAAAGATGTGGAAACGAGACACAGGAATGAGCCTGGCAAATGGCTTGTGGCTACATTTTTAAAAATCTTTCATTTAAGGCAGGATTGTTTTTTTCTTGTTGTAGTGAGGAAGCTATTATGTTAAGTGAGATGAGCCAGTCACAGAAAGTGAAGGGTCATATGTTTTCTCTAATAAGCAGAAGCCAGGGAGTAACTGGGATACCAGAGAGGCTTCAGAAAATGGAGGAGAAACGTCAGTGAAGCCAGAGAGGTGGTCTAGGGGAGGGGAAGGAGAGGGAGGATCAGTGAAGAACTACTCCCTCAGACATTATGTAGCTGTGTGAGAAAACTGATGTGAATCTCAATATCCTGTTTGGGAAAGAAAGGGAGAATGGAGAGGAAACCGGGAGAAAGCCCACTAAGTGCTGTGTGATACGGCATGATGAGTGAAGGCAAATGGTATTTATCTATTGGTGGTGGTGGTGTCTGGCTAGTACTATTTAAAAGAACATTTATGTTATGTAGTATGACCTATTTACGCAAGGAATAAAGATAATGGATAGCTTCTAAAATTTACCTGAAAACCAACAAGAGAAATTTTAAGAAATTCTAAGGAATACTTCAAAGATAGCTCAGGATACCGTAGATCTATGGTATTAATCAGGAATAATATGTTGAAATTATACTTTGCCTCTCATGGAAGAAAATACTAATTCTCATGCATTTCCTTTTAGTGTACCATTTTATCCTTAGACCTGGCACAACAGCCTGTACCTAGTAAATGCTCAGTGAATGTTGCCTGTATAGATACATGAGTAGCCTGCAACTAATGATTAGAACTGGAAATCAAGTACTTCCTCTAAGGTGTAACTATCCTTTTCTTGAGATGATGTTGCTCTAATTTCAGCTTCTCATAATTTTCTCATCCAGGTCTGCCTTATAATATGATTATTACAAGTTCTAGTCCTATTTCCCTGATTGAGTTACAAGCTCCCTGAAATGAGACCGTGTTTTATATTCCCTTTTCCAATGATCCTAATGGACACGTGATTCTCAACAAGTATCAGCTGGATATTGAAAGAATCTATGAACTACTGTACTCAGTTGTAAGATTATCTGTCCTTCAATGAGTCTACCCAGGAAGCACATATCATCTTATTTGAGATTCTTAACCTACTCTCTCTTTCAATGACCCTCTAAGTGGGTCACAAGTGCCTTGCTTCCAGGACTGGCTTGGACAAGTGACAGAGACGCGAGTGTCATGTTTGTACATCACACATTGTGATCATGGCAGTCAATTGCTCTGAACACTCTTGCCCTTGCTACTTCCCCACAGTCAGTAAGTGCCAGCCATCGGACAGCTCTCATGAGGCAGGACCTAGCCCAATGTTTACCTTCTATGAACTGCAGTGAACTGTACTCTGAGTCCCACAGAGCATCTTGCCTGATCCCATTCCACTCATGGAGCCTTCCTATGGAGTGGAAGCTATTGCGAAATACATCTTTATGGCCAAAGGTACCCAGAAATGTAGGGCAGCCAGAAATAAGAGAAAGCACTTCACTCAGCCAAACAGACATCTCAAATCATGATTTAATGAAAAAAATTATTATCTTTTTCTATAATCTTACCTTGCTTATAGTAACAAAGTACTTTACTGCTAAGAACTGATATAGTGATATATCTTTAGTGACTTATCATTATATCTGTTATCACCAGTAAAATACTTTACTACTATAAAATACTTTGCATGTTACAAACAGAAAAGGGAGATTAGCAAATAGCTAAAGGGATTTCTATCTTAGAGTGCTGTATTCAGCTTTTATTTCCACATTACCAGTAATTTTGAGTTCTGAGTTAACAAGGTAGACTATTTCAGACTATGTTACTTTCATCTCTTTGTTTGTAGTACTGGCGATTGAACTCAGAGACATTCTACCTCCAAGCTACATCCCTAGATCTTTTTATTTTTTGTTTTGAGGCAGGGTTTTGTTAAGGTTGCTGAGAGTCTCACTAAGTTGTTGAGGCTGGTATTGAACCTGTGATCCTCCTGTCTCAGACTCCCAAGTACTGGGATTACAGGTATGTACCATCATGCCTAGTTATAATACTTCTTAGCTTTTCACTTATTATAGACAGGAAGACTAGTTTGAGCAGAAAGTCTGTGATTTTAAATAATGTAAATTGTATGTCTTTTTTTTTTTTTTTTTTTTTTTTTTTGCGGTACTGGGGATTGAACTCAGGGGCATTCTACCTCCGAGCTACACCCCCAGCCCTAATTTTTTTTTATTCTTTATTTTGAAACCGAGTCTCACTAAGTTGCAGAGTGCCTCACTAGGTAGCTGAGGCTGGCCGCGAACCCGGATCCTCCAGTCTCAGCCTCCCGAATGCTGGGATTACAAGCGTGCGCCACCACGCCCGGCTTATGTCTTGTTTTTATATGGAGTCTCTCTTTATGCAAAGAGTCCTGGGATGTAGGTTAGGGCCTGACACAACAGGCAGTTGAATAATATGTTTCTCAGACAAGATGGCTAAAGATATCATTTCCCAGAATAATAGAAAGCATAGGAGTCAATATGCCTCCCAAGATACTTGGATTATGTTTGGCTAGAATAAAATATTCAAATAAATTGAATAATTATATTAGCTGGCACTGTCTTTTAATGGATTTCACTGAAACAGACTCTGAGACAAGGGGTTTTGTGCAAAAGTTTATTGGGGAGTGGTCTTGGGAGAGCTACCTGTAAGTTAGGAATAAGCAAAGAGAAAGCTCATTTCATTTCAGTTGAAACTGAGACCTTTGCTAATCCTCTGATGAGCTTTGTGGTTTGGATGATTCCTTAGATGATCTTGAATTGATGAAGGCTTTGTTAACTTCAGCCAGTGATTTGCTACATGTCAAGCCCTCAGAGGGATCGCAACCTTGGAAAAGGTAATTCTCTGAGGCTGAGAGCAATACCCATTAGCATCCCAGCTGTGAGTGGTCAGTAGCCAATTCTACTAACGCCTGAAGAATGAGGGATGGGCATCCTAGCTTGGAAGAAGGGATTTGGAGCACTGGAATGTCCGTAATAGTGCAATGGCTCTCTGTGTTTGGTACTCAGAGAAACTTGTGATAAATGCAAATTGTTGGGATCAACCCCAGATCTGAATCAGAAATTTTTGAAGCGGGGAAGAAAAATCTAGAGCTTAACAAGCCTTCTAGGTAATTCTGAGTACACTAAAGTTTGAGAACCACTACAGTAGAGTATGTATTGAAAGTCACAAAACGATAATGTCAATAAAAATACTTCATCATAATCAAATTTTAAGCCGGGCATGGTGGTCCACTCCTGTAATCCCCGTGCTTAGGAGGCAGACACAGAAGGATCACAGGTTCGAGACCAGCTTTAGCAACTTAGTGAGACTCCCTTAACAACCTAGGGATATCCTGTTTCAATGAATGAATGAATGAACAAATGAATAAGGCTGGGGATGGAGCTTGGAGGTAGAATGCCCTGAGCTCAATCCCTAGTACCTTACATACACAAAATACACAAAAAAACCCCCAATTTTTGTATATTTAGAGCTTGCTTTCTGATAGTAATACACTGATTTCTGTGTCTGATTACTGGTATTATTTCACAGACTGGAAAATCAGAAATGACTTAAAGCTTCAGTAAGTTTGGCTCACAATGGGCAATTGTTAAAACCCCCAATATTAAGAAAATGTATAAGGCTAGTGTCCGCCGTGCTGTGGGAGTAGTAAAGGAAATGGCTAAGAGGTGTGAATGAGGAAGGCAAACAGAGACGCAGACATCATCTGTGTCCTTTCTTCTATAAGATTGTGAACGTTCAACATTGTGAAAACCTCTGACTTACATCAGGATGAATTTAGATAGGTACCAAATGTCTGGCACTTGGCTTATGAGACGAAAACAAATACAGTCTTCCTGTTCTTATAGAAAATTTATACAAACATTGATTGACCATGGAGATAACACCAATAGCCAAGGAAAAAAAAATACTGCCAAATGGTAAATGATATGGTATTTACAAAGTGTGGATTTTCTATAGACCATGAAAATCAGAACATATTTTTAAAATGAAGAAAACAGGAAACCAAAGATGAAAGTGCTTATTCATTAAATCCCCTTTCTGAGTTCAGTTCATAGTTCATCGCAAAGCTGGTATCCTTCCCTCTAAATATGAATCATGTTTTAAAAAACTCTGACACTTCACCATACTTCAATACTACTTCGGTTTATTCAGTTTGGGGTTCCATTATCTGCCAATATGAACTATTAGGGAAAAAAATGATTCCAGGGACAAAGGCTCTGTTTAAATACATCTATCCCATCTTGATCACCAATTTTCCATTTGCAGCGATATCTGCTTCTGCTGTTCACCTTATTCAACTTCTTTGGAGTGACAAATATCTCAGAACATTCAATAACCAAGGGCCTACTCCTCTCTTCTCTCCAAATGGCATTTGGACTTCATTTACTTTTCCAACTACATCCCAATTATTGGCTGGGCTGTTGTAGCTTCCAAAAACCACTTTTATTGGGTGAGTGGGAGGCTGACAAAACTGGGAATACTTAATTAAATGCAATATTTTCCCCCAATGAGTCCCCCATGGTGCACTCATTTTAATAGCATCTTAAGCTTTTATAACTCTGGGACGACTGGTCTTGAATTTACTAACAGGCAGATTTATCATGGGGACATGTTAGTTCTGGGAAGCCCCGAGATACTCTCGGGTGGCTCTTCACATCTGTTATTGTATTTTGCAGCTCGGGTTTCCAATCAGTTGGGAAGATGAAAGCACCCACACTTCATGGAAGCTCTGTTATATAAACTTCTATCTCGAGAGCAGTTCAGTTCGTCTTATAGAAATCCCTTTTGAAATACAAAATTCTGGAATCCTCCACTGTAGAGAAAATTAATATTCCCAAGGCTGTTTTCCTCCCTTTGACTTAAAGAAAAAGATGGACTTCTCAATACCTTTGAAGAAGAGCTTTCTAAGAGGCAAAATGCTCACACTGCTCTCATGGAGGTGCTGTTTGAGTATCGACTCACGGTGTCTTCTTTTTGTTTGGCCGAAAGGAAACTTTCATTATCACGCATAGAAACAGAAAAATGACAGTAAGTTATTTCAGAGTTCTCACTATTTAACTTTTGCCTGAAGCCAGCAATGAGCTAGATATTCCAAGAAACACTGAATGATAGCCCTACTGATTTTTTATTATGTAAAAATAATCTGAGTTAAAGAAATGTAAGCCCAAATAACTAAGAGTAAATTTCAAATGTCTCATTATAAAAAAGTGATAGGTAAGTGAGGGAATGGATATATTATATTTATTTGATTTAGTCTTTACATGGTGTACATGTATATCAAAACATACCCCATAAACATATACAATTAATATGTAATTAATAAATTGCTTAGAAGATAATTCAATATGGCATACATAAAAATCCACATAGAGATACATTAGATACCCTTAGCAATACAATTTATGAGTAATGTTTTGTTTGTGGTTCAGAACTCCACACATTACAAGAGACAGCATAGCGCAGGAGTCATAGCACTGGCTACACCACTATAGACAGACCACACCACTTACTACCTTCCTTAGGAAAATCACTTACTGTCTGTATCATTGATTGTTCTCCTGAAAAAAGGGGGGAGATAACAAAAAAAATGGGAAATAATAATTACCTTACTGAATGTTGTGAGAGTTCACTGACTAAAAATGTAAAGGAGTTAGGCCATCCCTGGCACATTCTGAGTGTCATGTAAATGTTAGTTCTTATCAATATGTTATTAGCACATTATCCTTTTCCAGAATGCTAGGTACATGATATTTTTCTAGTTTCCTTTGTACTTTGGTTATTACTATATGACTGAATTCTGGCAAATGTAATATGAGTGAAAAGTACATATCCTTCCCAGTCTAAAGCACTTAAAGAATCAGCTTGCCTTCTTTCTTCCTCTTTTCCCATCATGGAAGTAATATAGTAGGATGATTCTATGAAGAAGCTTACTTTCCCCCTACCACAGCTTAGTCCATCTCACCATCATAGTGCAGGAGTCTGGATTGGTAGAAGCAATACAGTAAGGATTTTGCAGCAAAGGATGCCAAGAATCTTGGGGCACAGTCTGTTGATGGTATCCATTGAATAGTTGATGGATTTTCTTTGACGTTCCTATAAACCATTTGCTCTCTCACAAAAATAGTGGAAAAGTCAAAGAAAAAAATGTAATGAAGACAGGGAAAATATCAAAATCATAGTCACATGAATGTAGATAGTAAGTTGTGGCTTCTTTGCAGTATCCAGACTGAGTGGACGGTTAGATGATTTGAGCCTTGGTGGCATCACAGAAAAAGCAAACCTGGATCCGTGAGTCACTGGATGGAGATCCCCTGCCAATCAGCAACAGATTTAAGGAAAACAAGTAAGAAATAAGGTTTTATTTTGGCAAAATGAGATTCTGGAGTTATCTTAGTCTGGCCTACATTAAATTATCCTCATGAATATATATCTGTCAGATAAAACAGTGCACGAGTGCTACGCAAACAAATGCACGATAATGTTACTTACCTAAAAGTGACTGTCTCCCTACATGATGGGCAAAGACTGCAGCAGAGCAAAGCTTTGGCATACATGTTAAATTGACGGCACTCCCATACCCCAAAGAACGCGATATGCACAAACTTTTGAGGACATTGAGGGAACATATCAAATTTCTATGACTTTTTTTTTTCATTGTTGCACTGCAATCATACATCTTTGTTAGGTAGAGGCATACATGCACACAGCTCTCATTTAACCCTTCCCTAATTCCACATATTAGGGAGAACATATGATTTTTTTATTTTTGTGACTGACTAACCCCACTTAATATATAGTGTTTTCCAGTTCCATCCTTTTCCCTGCAAATGACATGATTTTGTTCTTCTTTTTGGCTGAGTAAAGTTCCATTGTGTACATCACCCATAGTTTTGTAAACCATTCATCTGTTGATGGACATCTTGGCTGGTTCCACAGTTTGGCAATTGTGAATTTTTTTTTTTTTGCTTCTTAATTAATAGATTTGGTCTTCCAAAGATATGCACTTAAATCATAGCAAGAGCAAACAAAATGAGCAAACACAGGAACAAAAGTGAAGATGCAAACAACAAAATTATAGAAATATTAGTTCTTCAATATATATTTAAAATTTTACATATAGTGAACTTAGGATCATGTGAGTGCCATCAATTTTATAAGTATGCCAAGCTTTTACTATCCCACAAAATCCATAAACAGTGTCAGTGAACCTGAGGTCTGTGGTTGTTTATGAAAATACTTCAGCTTCTATTTCTTATGTTAGTATAGATGTTTTAAGTGGGAGCTATGAAAAAAGTACTATGTTAATAGCTGCCCTACATATAGTTCCCATTTAAATATTCTCATTCATTATTTAAATGAATATTTAAAGTGCATGTATGGTTGGGTAACAGACACTGACTTTTTAACCAGTGCCACAGTTCTCAAGAACTTAAGGATATTTGACAAGACTAGCCACTTGCACAGGCAAATCCCATAGGAGGAGTTTTTTTTCTGGGAATCCACTCATGAAGTTAAGGAGATTGAGAAGTCCCAAGGTCTGCTGGTCATGGTGGCATAGCCCTATAATTCCAGTGCTTGAGAGGCTGAGACAAGGAGAATCACAGGTTCGAGAACAGCCTCAGCAAGTAATGAGACTCTCATCAACCTTGTGAGACCTTGTTTCAAAATAAAAATAAAATAGTGCTGGGGGTGTTAGCTCAGAGGTAGAATGACCCTGGGGTCAGCCTTTAGTACCACCAAAATAAATAAATAAATTAATTAATTCATAAAATAAAATAGGGTTGAGGATGTAGCTTGGAGGAAAGGCCCTGGTTTCAATCCCTAGCAAAACACACACACACACACACACACACACACACACACACACACACACACACACACACGTATCAAGATCTGCTCTCTGCAAACTAGAGGGAGTAGACTGCTGGTATAATCCAAAGGGCAGAGAACCTGAAATTCTGTTGTCCAAGGGCAGGAGTAGGTAGATGTCTCAGCTCAGAGAGAGTGGGACTTCACCCTTCTTCTGCCTGTTCTATTCAGGCTCTCAGTGACTGGGCAACTCCTGCTCATGCTCGGTGAGGGTGCATCTTCTCTGAAAGCTGTTCTTTTCCATGAACACCCTCACACAGGCTCTGGGGTTCCCTGAACCCAATCAAACTGACACATAAAATGAAGCATCACAAGTAAGGAACTTCGAGTCTGTCTGGCATAGTTGTTTGTGTGTCTGTCTCCTGGAGTTACTGGGAAAACCTGGAAGACAAGCATCGTGTCTTCTGTTTCCTCACACAGGCTGATTCCATGCACCTGTGACTACTAAGAGATGCAGGTAAGGAAGCACTCAGGAGTGGCATATGGTTCTCCAGCAACTGATGAAGAAGCTCTCCTGAGCTTGTGGACAATCACAGTTGACTTCAGCAGACTTCTGGAAATTGCACACACGGGCGCCACAGGCACCTGAGAACATCATCCATGTCTTCCTTTCCATCCAGTTCTTCTTTTTTTGTTTGTTTTCTTTTTGCAGTACTGGGAATTGAACCCAGGGGCATTCTATCTCTGGACTACACCCCCCAGTCCTATTTTATTTTTTATTTTAAAACAAAGTCTCATTAAATTCCTGAGGATCTAAACTGCTGAGGCTGCCCTCAAACCTACAATCCCCCTATCTCAGCCTCTCCAGTACTGGGATTACAGGTGTTTGCCATCATGCCAGGCTCATCTTGTTCTTCTTAATGGCAAGAACTCAAGCAGTAGCTTGCCCAGCCCCTTCACTGTTTGTATAACTTGTCATTTCCTGTGTTACGCATTGCCACTTGTAATACAATGAGTAAGTTTTGATTGATGGAAATATATCTAAGATACTGAGGGATAAAGAACCAAACAGAAAGATTAAATTGGACATTCTCCAATGGTATGCACACAAATATTATACAAGATTTAAAAAAAAAAACTTGGTAGATTCTTGCCTGTAATGAATATCTGGTAGCTCAAAACTGATGTCTGTAAGGTTAGGCAATAAGCAGATTAGACCAAAATTGATGCAAAACTAAATGCAGGGGTGTCTACCTATTCACCAACAACTCTAATGCAATGATCCATATCCTCCATCTGAATTATTAGTTTGGAGATAGGAGATAGAGAATTAGCCCTGATGTTTGTAAGGTTAGGCAATAAGAAAATTAGGCCAAAAGAGATGTAAAACTAAATGCAGGGTTGCCTACCTATTCACCAGCAACTCTAATAGAATAATCCATAATCCTCCATCTGAATTATTAGTTTGGAGATAGGAGATAGCCAATTAGCTCTGATGTTTTTAAAGTTAGACAATAAACAAATTAGGCCAAAAAAGATGCAAAACTAAATGCAGGGGTGCCTACCTAGTCACCAGTAACTCTAATACAATGATCCATAATCCTCCGTCTGAATTATTCCTATATTACTGATTGACTGAGGACAGTTTTTCAGGAAAAAGAAAAAAAATACCATCATCTTGTTATTCAGTCATTGTAATTAGCATCACCTGGACAGGTGATTATTAGAAATGCAAAACCTTCAGTAGTTTAACAATATCCCGAGTTGATTAGTATAGGCATTGATACTGAGAACTGCTAAAAGAGGGAACTTGTTGAAACAGAAATGCTTAGTTCCACCCTCTACTCCCTCACTCCCCCCCCCCCCCGTTTTCAGATTTAATTGTCTGGGGTGTGTCCCAGGCATTGAGATATTTAAAGGCTCCTCAGGGGATTCTTCTATGCAGCCAACTTTGAGAGGTGGTGTTGAGCTCTGTATGGCCTAAATACCTATAAGAGATTTGGCCCAGCTGGTGAGTTAACTGTAATGACTCAGAATTTGTTTCCAGGTGCATTTTATCCTAAATAACTCCACTGAATCCAAGTCCTGAGCTCTTCCAGAAGAATTAGGATGTTTGGACTTTTGCCAGCATTTTATAGCGTTGTCTGGCTAAGATAGCACTCTGTTGTCTATTTCCTTCCATGCCCTATGCCCGCAATTGAAGTTATTAGCTATGAAGTAGATGATGTAGTTTTGAAGGTAGGAGATAGTTTGTGATCTAAAGAACTAGTCTAAGGGCATGCAACATTAGTTTCCTATTATTTCTGTGAGAAATTGCTACAAATGCAGTGGCTTAAAACAATGCACTATTACCTTACACTTTTGGTGATCTGAAATCCAAGTCAAGATGACTCTGATGGGGCTAAAACTCTCGGTGTGAGTAGGGGTGCTTTTTTTGCAAAGATTCCAGCAGAGAATCTGTTCCCTCTCTTTTTCAGCTTCTAGAGGCCGCCAGCATGTCTTGGGTTATGGTCCTTCCTGCACCTCCAGCTCTCCAACCTCTGCCTTCACCATCACATCTTCTGTCTTTGACCCCTTGTCTCCTTCTTACAAAGACCATTCTGATTATGTTTGGCCTACTCAGATAATCTTCGTATCTTAACGCGCTTAGCTGGATCATGTCTTCACAGGCCCTTTCACCATATAAGATGACATATTCACAGTTTTTAGGGGTGAAGATGGGGGGCCTTTTGGGAGGGAGGGATTATTTTATTCATCAATTGATTAAATTTGTCAAAGGAATATTACACTGAGCACTTATTCTTTAAAAAAGGAGACTGTATCAAAATGACATATATGCAAACCAGTCATTGCAGTTATCTAAAATATATAAAGATTTGCATTAATGTAATTGCTGAATTTTTATGCAGCTAAGATATTTTTTCTCAATCTTAGTTTTTCTTAGAACTTCTTGCAGAAACTGCCCTCCACAGCTTCAACCCTCTGCTTTCCCAGGCATTATTAACTGCTTAAATCTCCAACCGTTTAACAAGTGCAAGTTGTCTTCTATCAAAAATGTTCATTCACTTTAGTATTTATTCTAGGTTGGTGGTGGTCAATCCAGGAGAATTATCTGGGGAGAGCTGAAAATTCCATGTCCAGGCCATGCACTAGAAATATTAGATTAGAATTCCTGGAGAGGAAACCCAAGTATCCCTGCATTATTAAAGCTTCCCAGTTTATTTTGATGTGCATCCAAGTCTGAGAACTCCTGCACAAGAGGTCACGTTTGCTCTTCCAAGCTTCATGCTTTCTTCCAATTCCTACTCCCTAACGCCTGAAGGAAGAAAGCCACATGATCCACCCCTTGATGAGCAATCCTGTGTGTTGATCATTTTCCAGCTAGATAGTGTCCAAAGCAGCAGCATGACAAATTAGTAGCCAGGTATTCAACTAGCAGAGCCTGCATCTCTCCAGAGCGCACATGAAGCCTAGTGTGGTGGTGCATGTCTGTAATCCCCGTACTTGGGAGACTGAGACAGAAGGATTACAGGCTCAAGCAACATAGGGAAAATCTCAAAAACCTAGTAGGACCTTGTTTCAATAAATAAATAAATGAATAAATAAATAAATAAATAAATAAATAAATAGGACTGCACACACACATAGCACACATACACATACTACATGGTTAAGAAATGCCAGCAAGATGTTTCTACCCAGCACTGCAATACAATACAGGCAGTGTGGACTTGTGCAAGGGAGGCAAACTCTTCTCCTGTGATGCCGGGCTTTCTTCTCTCCCACTCTAGCAACACCCAAGATAATTTTGAAAATGAAGAGCTCAGAGACTGAGAGTGCACAGGAGCCCATGGAATGGACCTGCATCACTCCTGAAAGTTTCGACTTTTCTCTGAGTCTAGTCAGAAGGTGAAAGCCACTCCACTTCATCCATCACAGTGGTTTTCAGCACAGTGCTTTTTTCATTTTTGTTTGATTTATTTTTTCATGCAATCAATGACATAAAGAGCTTGTAGGCATACCATTATACAGCAAATTTAAAGTAGGCATTTTCGTTCTTAATCACAATAATATGTGCTAATTTTACTTTGTCCTTTCATAGGCTCCTCGTTAAATACATTATCTATCACAACATAGTCTTGTTTCTTGTGTTTCTCCACTACTAGCACTCTTGGACATTTAATATATATATATATCCTCTGCCTCCTCTCAATACAGTGGAGCAAAATGAGAGTAGGAACCTTAGCCTCTTTTCTACATTTGGCCCATACTTTATAATAAGTTCTCAGTAAATATCTGTTGAATGAATCAATGCATTTTAACCTCATAACAACCTTTTTCTGACTTTGACTGTCTTGTCTCCTACTTACAAAGACCATTATGATTACATCTTGCCTACTCAGATAAAGCTGGATAATCTTCATATCTTAAAATCCTTAACTGAATCACATTATTAGACCCATTTTACAGATGATAAAATTGAGGCCACAGGAATTAAATACCCAACTAGAAACTGGAGAAGATGGCTTCAAACTCAGGTAGGCTGACCCTCAACCTTTCCTTTGGACCATTACTTTATGATGACTCTCCCTCTTCTCACCTGTTCTATTAACACAGTTCCCTTAAAACCAGTGTTGTTGGAGAGGAGAGCAATCCTTCCCAGCTTAGCATAGGTTGGAACATCGCTTCTGATAGTTCCTGGGTATCTCTTGGCAAGAATATCACTCTCTGAGCTTTTAGTACATGTGTAAAAACAGGAACATACATACACCTTACAAAGTTTATGAGTACCATTGAGTGGAAGATGGTAAATTTTTCTCTTTGTTTTAATGAGAGGTGACATGACTCTCCATGAGAAGAAAAATAATAAACACCAATTTTTGCTAATGATAACCAAGAATCAATAAATGATACTTTTAAAAGAAAAAATTAATTAAGAAATATCTATCACTGTATCATTTTTCAATCCCTTGACTTGCTTTGTTCACTGCAGATTTTAAAATGATTATTTGCTCTGAATATTAATAATACTCACCAGAAACAATGTAGTTCTGTTGTTAACCAGTCCAGGCTTATTTTGCCCAATTTGAAATAGAACCACAAATAAGTAAGCAATGTCAACTAAAGGAAGCTTTCTTGAGGCATATGCTTAGGCACCAGGAAGACAGCACAGGGATAGGGGTCCAAGGACTGGCTCTTTGAGGAGCCTTTGGGCAAAACTTCCAGAGTGCCACTGCTGCCTGTGCAAGAGCACTGCATGGTTATTTCACACATTCCAAGATTTCTGCAGGTGTCCCATCTGTCTTCTGCCTTTCGCACTAACATTTGCACTTGATATCTGCACAGGTGCATTGTGTCTGTTCACTAACCGCCACACGGAAAGGTTCTATAGGGGTCAGAGTCAGGCATTCCACATCTACCAGTTACAGGTTGCAATAAAACCATCAAGGGAACCTGAAGTAGCTCACATCAGGGTGAGGAAAGGGATCGGGGTCTCTCTGTTCTGTCTCAGTTCCATAGATACTGGCTATAACATAGACCATTCTATTCTTTAAAATAATAGTTCTGCTAGGCATGGTGGCACACGCTTGTAATCCCAGCATTTGGGAGGCTGAGTCCGGAGGATCCAGGTTCTTGGCCAGCCTCAGCTACCTAGTGAGGCACTCCACAAGTTAGTGAGACTCGGTTTCAAAATAAAGAATAAAAAAAATAGGGCTGGGGGTATAGCTCGGAGGTAGAATGCCCCTGAGTTCAATCCCCAGTACCACAAAAAAAAAAAAGTTCTCTTGAGATATAATTCACATACTATAAATTTGCCCATTTAAACTGTAAAATTCAGTGGTTTTAAATATATCTATATAGCTATGCAACTATTATGACTAATTTCATTTTCTTGTTTTGTTTTACTTTTTGACTTTTTGTGGTACTGGAGATTGAACCCAGAGGCACTCTACCAGTGAGCCATAACCCTAGCACTCTTTAGTTTATATTTTGAGACAGAGTCTCACTAAATTGTGGAGGTTGGCTTCAAACTTGAAATCCTCCTGCCTCAGCCTCCTTAGTTCCTGGGATTACAGGCCAGAACCACTCTGTCCAGCTTAATTGTAGAACATTTTTATCACCCCAGAAAAAAACCCTGATCCAATTGACAATCACTCTTTGTTTTCCTCTCGCCACATTCCCTAAAAATCCTCTGTTCTGATTTCTATCACTGTGAATTTGCCTATTCTGGACATTTCATAAATATAGTCATTCACTCTGTAGTCCTTTGAGTCTGGCTTCTTTGGCTAGGCATATTATAAAAATGAAAGATGAACATTGTGGCAGGTATCAGTACTCTGTTCCTTTTTTGATATGTAATTTTTCATTTGATAGAGATGCTATGTTTTATGTATCCATTCATCAGTTGATGGACATTTGGGTTTCTTCCTTTTTTTAACTACTGTATGATTCAGCTTTCTGCTACTGTAACAAATAACATAATAAACAACTTATAATGACAAAAGGTTTATTTTGGCTTATAATGACAGAAGGTTTCAGTCATTCTAAGATCAGTTGGGCATGTAGATTTGGGCTTGTGCTGGCACATTATGGCAGAATAAAACCACTAGCTTCATGGCTGCAAAGAGAAGAAAAAAGAAAGGAAGGGACAAGAGACTCACAATCCACTTTGAGGGCATACCCCCCAATCACCATAAAGACAGACTTCCCATTAGACCTCACCTCTGAAAGGTTCTATCTCCTCCTGATGGCACCACAGGTTGGGAATAAAGCCTTTAATACATGGGCCTTTAGGGAAACTTACTCAAATCACACTATTATAAATGTACGGATATTTACATGCATTGTGTGTGTGTGTGTGTGTGTGTGTGTGTGTGTGTGTGTGTGTGTGAAAACACATGTTTCATTATCTTGGGTATATACCTAGCTCTAGAATGTCCATATCACATGGTATCTATGTTTAACAATATTAATTTCAGAAAAAATGGTGTCTAACAATTAAATTCATTAAGTAATTTGAGTGGCAGAATGAAGAGTCCCCAAATCAGAGAGTTTATATCTGTTGTCTGATTAAGTATTCACAATTGTTCTGGAATATATTTATATTTCTCTTTTAGGGATGAGGAAACTTGAGAGAGGTAAGTGATTTTTTTCCCATAGTCACCTAGCTAGAAACATGAGAGCAGTAATTTAATCCAGGTTTGAGGGACTTCAAATATTTCTGTAAATATGTTCCTTATCATAATACAGCACATACCTATATTTTTATTTGTTTGCTGCTTCATTTTAATTGAATCCATTTAATACATTCGTAGTTTTAAAAATTTGAAACTTTTAGGAATATTTCCTTCATTAGAAAGAATGTGAAATCATATTGCAGGTAGGCTGTCATTGTCTATGTTTTACATAGCTGGGCATCCATGCCAGATAGACAACAAATATTTCTTAAAACAAAACAAAAAACTGATAAAAATTTTAATATATGCCAATCGCAAATAAATAATACATGGCACTATAGCATAACTGTACGTTATAAGTATGTGCCAACATATAGAAAATAATACATGTCAATTATTTTCTAAAACATAAACCTTGTTACCAAACACACCAGAAAGTGATTTCAATTTTAGAGATCTGCTTTCTCTACAACTGTTTTATTTTAGCATTCTCTCAAACTTTCCGAAATAAATGCTGACATTTACCAGAGTTTTTCCTCCCATAATTGAAAATAGATGTTTCACTGAAACAATAAAAGCTATTTTTAATGGTTTGGAAATAGCCTTGAGATCTGTTTACATTAAAAATATTTACAGATTTCCACAAAGCATAAAAAAGTTATTTTGTTTGATTGTAAACTCATTTTTATATCTCAAATTTATGTGGTGGAATCACTCAAATAAGTGATATTTTTATTTTTTTAAAAAACAAGAGAGATAATGCTAAAACTCAGTGATTACGGAAGATTTGGCTTAGTTTAGCCAAAGCAGCAATTAATTAGCAATATACATTAATTTAGTCATGCACTGACACATATTTGAATATTATTATAAATGACAGCAATGTGCACATATACTAATGCATAAAATGTTAGTAAAAATTTTCAACATTATAAAAGAATAAGGATCTAAAATGTGGTAATTTATAGTTATATTTGAAAAAATGGGATGATACTTTTCTTATTTACTTGCTTTAGGTATTCCATGAAAAAAAAAAAAATTGGAGCTGGGCGTGGTGGCACATGCTTGTAATCCCAGCATTTGGGAGGCTGAGACCAGAGGATCCAGGTTCGTGGCCAGACTCAGCTACCTAGTGAGGCACTCCGCAATTTAGTGAGACCCTGCTTCAAAATAAAGAATAAAAAATAGGGCTGGGGGTATAGCTCGGAGGTAGAATGCTCTTGAATTCAACCCCCAGTACTGAAAAAAAAAAAAAATTGAAGGCAACCTGATCAGTGGAAGTTGTTGAGAAAATTTATATGTTTGCATTTTTTCAGAAATGTTAGAAATAAATGGGCTGAGAGTAAATGAAAGAGATGAAAAAAAAATTGGGAATGGATCCACCATATATTTCAGCCATACCATTCCTACCCAATCTTTCCAAAGGGACTGAAATCAGAATATTTTGATCACATATGCATATCCATGCTTATATCAGCACAATTCACAATAGCCAAATTATGGAACCAACCTAGGTATCCATAAATAAATTCTACTCAGCAATAAAAAAGAACTAAATTATGTTATTTGCAGGAAAACAGATGGACCTGGAAACATTAAGTGAGATTAGCTGGTCACAGAAAGTGAAGGGTCATATTTTTCCTTTCATATTAGGAAGCTAAGAGTAATCGGGGCCAGGGGGACTTCAGATAATGGAGGAGAAACTCCAGTGGAGCCAGGGAGGTGGCAGAGGAGAAGGGGTGGGGGAGGGAGGATCAATGAAGGAATCACTTCCATTGATAGTATGTACATATGTAAGAGTACCAACACCAATCCTGATACCCTGTATGGGGAAGGGGTTGGGTGGGGAGCGAGCCGGGGGAAAGCCCACCAAGAGCTGTGTGCATGGATGTCACCATCATTTTAAGCTATATTATGATTTAAGACTATAATGCACCATAAAAGAATAAAAAATTAGTACTGATTACCCATATAACACACCCAACAACAATTACTTGAATATGTTGAAAATATTCTGTTAGAGAACCAATTTCTTTAAATGTACTTCATTATAAGAAACTATTACAGCTTCTCTGTCATTCATTCTTTCATTAATGGACTTTGTTTTCTGTTAGGGAATTTTGTTCCAAGTGCAAAACTAATGGAGGTTTTTTTTTTTTTTTACAAATTTTATTGGAGCATTGCAATTAAACATCATAGTGTGGCTTAATGTGTTAAAAACACATGTACACAGCTCTTTGTGTACTTTCCTCCCCATTACCCACTCATTCCTCCCCACACAAGTCAGTGAGGTTGGTAATAATACCTTCACAGATTGTGGCAGTATTATTTGAACTGTTTCCTTCGGCAGTCTTCATTCTTCCCCTCTTTAACTCTGTTCAGCTATTCTACAGATCTATCTTTGCATTATCTAAAGTCCCTTATGTTTCATGTTTAATCTCTGGCTTCCACGTATGAAAGAGCACATACCATCCTTGACTTTCTGAGACTGACTAATCTCATTTAGCATAATATTCTCTAGTTCCATCCATTTTCCTACAAATGACATAATTTTGTTCTTCTTCATGGCTGAGTAAAATTCCATTATGTGTATATACCAGTTTTCAGTGCTGTGCCTCTACACAGGATTTTTTTTTCAAGTAACTTTATCCTTCTTCCAATTAATGAAAATATGAAACACCTATTGTTGTATAACAGTGGAGAAACATTAAAATATAAGTGAAATCCAATACATCCTCCCAAAAGGGGAAGAAAAACCCCACAAAAGGCTTGCTTATTAGTTGTTTTCCTTTATAATTGAATAGAACTCTAACCTAATAATCATGTCAAGAGAAACCAAAGTAGTAAATTGAGGGTCACCATCAGGAGCAGGTCATGAAAAGCAGGCAGCGCCTAGATAATAAAGAAGAAAGTTGAAGAAGAGAGTCTCCTAGAATTTATATTCTTTCCACAGGCACTTTCCAACACTACCACTTTCTAAAAACTGGTCACATGGCTAGAACCAACCATTTAGCCCATTCTTCTCTTGAAATTATAGGGCTTTTAAAAAATGCAGGGAGGATAAAGATTATCTCAACATCCACCTACCAAGGACAGCTTACTAACCAAAACAGGGAATTAAGATACTAAATAATATATTTTTTGTAACTTACATATTATATATTCTTCCTATTGCATTTAAATTCTGTATTTATAACTGGATTAAATATCTATTTCATTGTTTATTTGAAGATCACTTCAGTATTTATAAATTATTACTTGAAAGAGCACCAGAGAATGTCTGGTTTCTTTCCCTCAGCAATTTTGCCTGCTTCCCTTTGACAGAGGTGTATTTATCTCAGGTTTATCTTCTTGCCCTCTATAATGAATGACATTTCTTTCAGCTACTTCTATTTCCAGATGGGATATTAGGTAGCTTCAGCAACATGGAGAAAAATATCAAAGGAGGGAAAATTTCACATAAATGCATTCTTTTAAACAAATATCTTTCTTAGTGCCAACTTTTGATAGATATATCTTGGGGTCCTTATCATATAGGTGAGTATAAACACACATCTTTTAGACTGCAAAATGGTTTAATTGACATGTGCAAAGAGCCTGTAGTGAATCTTATTAACCTCACAGATCATGGGGGAAGAGGCGGATGGTGGGTCTCTGCTCTCTGTGTTATACAAAATGATTGATGTGAACATTTACTTGCTCAGTAGGTATTGTTTTAAAAACACATATTTTTCCTGAATTTTGAAAGTATTGTTTCTGATGGTTTCCTTTGCTGCATAGAATCTCTTTCATTTAATGTAATATCCCCTATTAATCCTCATTTTAATTTCTTATGCCTTTGGAATTTTATTGAGGAAGTTTTTACCAGTGCCTGTATGTTGGAGCATTGGTCCTATGCCCTCTTCTAGTAATTGAAAGGTATCTGGTCTAATTTTCAGGTCTTTTATCATTCTTGAGTTGACTCATATAGAGTGAGAAGGTGGAATTTATTTCCATTTTTCTACATATGGGTAGCCAGTTTTGCCACCACCATTTGTTGAAAAGGCTATCTTTTTTCCAGCATATGTTTTGGGTGCCTTTGTTAAAAATCAGTTGGCAGTATGACTAATTGAGAGCTAACAGATTGGGAGATAACCTTTCCTGTCTACTCTGAGAGAGGACTACTATCTAAAGCATACAAAGAGCTCAAGAAATTTACAGCTAAAAATATATATATATATAAAATATATATATATATATATATATAAAACTGGGCAAGTGAACACAAAAGAAGAAATACAAATAGCAAACAAATATATAAAAAATGTTCAACATCATTAACAATCAGAGACATGCAAATCAAAACTACACTGAGATTTTACCTAACCTCAATTAAAACGGCAATCATTAAAAACACAAATAGTAATAAATGCTGGCAAGGATGTGGTGCAGTAGGAACTTTGTTACATTATTGGTAGGATTGCAAATTAGTGCAACCACTTTGGAGATCAGTGTGGAGGTTCCTCAGAAGAATACCATATGACCCAGCTATATCACTACTGGGTATCTACCAAAAGGAATTGAAACCACACTACCAGAGTAATGCATCCATATCTACATTTTTAGCTGCAAAATTCACAATAGCCAAAATATGAGAGCAGCGTAGGTATCCATAAAAATTAATGGATTACAAAATTATGGAATATACACACAATAGGATTCTGTTCAGCAATGAAGAAAAACAAAGTTATATAATTTGCAGGAAAATGGACGGGACTTGAGAATATTATGCTAAGTGAGACTAGCCAGTCACAAAACATGAAAGGTCAGATGTTTCCCTTTAAGCTAGAGAGAAGTTAGATACAAAAGGGTCTCTAGACAAAGGAGGAGAAACCCTAGTGGAGCAATGGAGGGGTCCTAAGAGAGGGAGGTGCTTAGGGGGAAGGGGACTCAATAAAGGAAACATTTCAATGATCATGATGTACATACAAAATTTAGCAATGCCAATTTCAATGTCGGGTATAGGGAGGGTGAGGGAGCCCTGTGGGACTTGGGGAGAGGTTCACAAAGTGCTGTATGACTGTCTCTATACTCTGAACTTCATTAAGAAGTATGATTACCATGTATTGATAAAGTGTGTATATACATATATGTATATGAACAAACTTAAAAAGGAAAGTATTATTTTTTCATCAGCCTTCATTATATTCTCCAATTCAGGGTAAATATATGAAATAACCCTCAACTTTTGTTTGTATTGCTCAAAATTTCTACTTCTAGGTAACTTTTTTCTTTTTAATGTTAAGTGTCTCTGTCCTTCTAGCTCTTATCTTCAATAGAAATGGCTTTACCTATGGGTATTAAGAAACCTATACATGGAATAAAGAGACTGGGCATGGAGTGGAGTGCTGAATTCTTATTAAATTATTGAAACCTGGGTTGCTATTGCTTTCTCTAAAATAACACCCAAGCAAGATGCTTTACGGGAGGAAAAATGTTCAATGGATAAAGAAGTTTAGACAAATATATATATTTTATATATATTTATATGTATGTATATATATACATATATATGTATATATACACATATATATGTATATCTATATATTTTTTAAGAAAGTGTGGTGCTATAATTTAGAAAATAATAATACAGGACACCTGTATAAAGATAAGTTTAAGTTTCAGATAAACAACAAAGACTTTTCTTAGTGTAAGTCTATCCCATGGGATAGACTTACATTAAAAAGCTATTTGTTGCTTAACTGAAACTCAAATTTAACTGGGCATCACTGAATTGGTAGGGTCTCTGAGAGAGCCCTGTAAAAAAAAGTCTGGCAGAAGACAATGAGGGACAACAGATACTTTGGTTTGACCCCCACAGGAAGTAAGGGTAAAGTTGGAGGTGAGAGGGAGAGGAAAATACAATGAGTATTTGTTTTATTAATCTGGCCAAAATCTTTATCTCTTAATTTCTTAATATCAATATAGTATTTATTTGGAGACCCATTTTCCCCTATTCTCAGTCTGAAGTGGATGGGGCTGATTCAATCCCAGTCTCTAAAGCAGGGAAGCAGTTTAGGTTTGATTTTTCAGCACATTTCTTCTCCCTGGTATCAGTGATTGGCTCAGGAAAGAACACAGTCTGCGACTTTCCTCAACATGGTTATAAAAGAGTTACCACTTTCCCTGGGGCAGCTATATAGATGCGATCTGGAGAAGGAGGGACTGGCACCCATTTTCTTCCCTTTTTTGGAGAGACTTCCTGAAAATGAAGCCAAAGGAAGGAGTTCAAGAGAATTCAATGATATCACTGAGGCATTTGGGCATTTGGATCTAGCTGAAGCCAATAATGGAGTCACTAAATTAACCCTTTAGCCTCTCCTTTCTCTCTTCTTTCTCCCCCCCCCCCCCTGCTTTCTTGTTCTTTTTCTGTTTTGATCTTAAGCCATTGTGAATTAAGTCTGTCATCACATACACACCTCTCCTTTCCATGCAAAAAATACTTTAGGGTTGGATTACTCAAGGTATTTAATTTGGGGCTAAGGATTTAGTCTTCACTCTTCGAAGATTTCTTGGCTGGGAAGGAATTGAGTTTGACACTTGACCTAGGAAGGCTGATATGACGTTGGATCAAAGAGGAGAAGGACTTAGGAAGGGAATTCATTCATTACGAGACTATCAAAAACACCTTGTGAGCAGGAATGGGACACTATTCTGGGTTCCTGGGACACAGTATGGCTACAGGAAAAACTATAGGAAAAGAATAAAGATGTGACATCCGATTAAATAATGGGAAAGGGGAGGGACATATCTTATTCAACTTATAATGTCTGTTAGACTTCTAGGGCAGTGAAACTTATTGTTAGAAAAAAAAATGAATTGGATCCAGTAAAGATGTAAAAAATATTTTTAAAAAATTATAGCCCAGAGGAATTACAGGAATAGAATAGGCAGCTTGATGAAATTCACTGGAGCTCTGTGGTTTTATTATTTGATTATTATAAAGTTATTATAGCTTTCGCCAGAAGCTGAGAGACTTCCTCTTTGGACTTAGGTCCTATTTATGTTGCTGAATAAACATCCATTTTAAAAAATACAGCCATTAGTAACTTGTCCACTTGTACATTTTTCTTAAACCATCAAATTTCCTAGTCTATGGGTTAATATGTATGGCGTTGCTGTTAAGCTTTTAATGGCCATTTATTTATTTCTGTAATATGTTCATTTAAATGTTTTCATTGAGCATTCAGACATTTATTAGTCATTTGTTTACCATTACACAAATTTATGGAACCATTAAATGCACCATCTTAGTGAGCTGTCAGAAAAGAGTTACAGTGCAAAGGAGTATGTTGTGTGGAATTTGTTAGAAGCTCATCCCAATACTATTAATTCTGTTTATTAGAGAACTGAGACCATTCAAGTAATCTCACACAGACATTAAAAACTGACTTGAAAAATATACTCCCTTCAAATTGAGAGGCTATCACTTGGAGATAAAAGTCCAGGAGGAAGATGGTAAATAATTGTTGGAATTCACTTCAGAAATGAATAATAGCTAAATAATGCACAAGTTTCAGGTAGAAATTCTCTTTGAGGTCCATGTTTCAACATATTCAATGGTATTGTGTCTGTGTTTCATAATGTTCATTATTTCTGATAATTCAATAATAACTCTTTCTTGGGTGTGTTCCAAACATCTTTTTATACTGAAAATTCTTTTCACTAAAATAAGTTTTTTAGCCATTTCCATGATATCTATAATTAATATAACATGGTCTTTTTGAAGGGAAGGCAAAAGAAATAAAATCACAAACTTTTAAGTGAGATAAATTTGTAGTTGAATCCTGCCTTTGACTCTTTCCTGCTGCATGAACTTAGATGTCTCATACTCTCTGAGCTTTAGAATCTTCATTTGTATATTGGAAATTAAGGACACTTATTCTGCATAGGTGCCAGAAAAAAATGGATACAATACACATAAATGTTTAGAGCGAGGTATACCACAGGCAAAGATTTGGGGAATATTGGGTGTTAATGTCACTATTATCCTATTCATATTATTCTCATTATTTTCCTTTAACCTTATCTTATCAGAAAGTGGCTGAGGGCTGGTGATTTGTGCATGGCCTTGAAGATTTAGCGCCTGATATATACCTAGCATCAAAAGATGTTTCTCTCCCATAGGTGAAGCATGATGACAATTTAGCTGAATTTCTGCTTTGACTCAAGAGTTAAGTTAAAGCTCCTGTTCTTAATTTAAATCCTAAAGTGGAGTTTTCTTTGCTGAGATTCTGAATACTAGGCTTTTAAAGCATCACACAAGGTAAGCCATAGCATTTACAGAAGGGGTGTACCCCTCCCTGCCCACACAGAGCCCCTAGGTCAAATCTGAAACATTAATAAATTTCCTTCTTGGTTGAGTTTCAGCCCTGACAGCTGACCAAGGACCCAGAATTGCAGCCTCCTGCACATTCTCGCCACCCACTTCCTTTCCATTCATTGAAGACAATCTCCCTGCTTTCTTCATTCAGGAGGAAGATATGGAGTCCTATGTCAAGAAAGCACTAACACCTTTTGATTATAATAGAACATCCAAGAGAATCTTAAGATGATGAGGAGAGATGGAAATAAAAGAGCACGTTGAGTTGATGTCTTAGATCAGGATTTCAACCTAATTAAATATCCAGTGTACCTGAAGGTTCTAATTCCAACAGAGAACCATATGTTGCAGGAAGCATTCCTCAGTCCTCAATTTTAATTGTGCATCAGGATTACTTATAATTCTTTCAAAATATTTAAAGGACACCTCTAAACTCAATAGGCCTGTAGGTTTGGGATGGGGTCCAAAAATGTCTCTTTGTTTTTAAATTTCCACTGGTCATTCTGGTGTAGTCTGAGGACTTCTGAATTCTGAGAACATTAGTGAGTTAGGTTGCCAGCAGGGGCTAATGAACCCACAAACTAAACTAGAGTATTACAAAACAATAGTTAGAGGTTAGTGAGCAAATACACATCAGTATGGAGAGTTCTTCCAATAAGTCATAAGAGAACCAGATTCCCCTTTGAAGCATTGCACTAAAACATTTGCTCATGGAGTTAAAATAGCATGAGTATTTCTAAGCCATTTAAAATTACAGAGCCAAAATGACTTCTTGGCCCCTCATCATGTAATAATTCTCTTTATCTAGTTTGACAACTAAGGTTTGCATAGGAAAGGAGAAGCAGTTCAATAATAAAAGGACCTCTTGGTGTCTCAGATTTTCTTTTTCTTTGTATGATACTGGGATTGAACCTAGGGGCACTCTACCTACAAACTATAACCCTAGCCCTTTTAAGTTTTTTGTTTTGAATCAGGGTCTCACTAGGTTGCTGAGAGTCTTGCTACATTGCTGAGGCTGACCTCCAACTTTTGATCCTCCTATCTCTGCCTCCCAGGTACTGGGATTATAGGTATGAACCATCATGCCTGGCTGTGACTCAGGTTTTCTATGTTCACCATAAGCAAACTCTAAATTGACTATAGACTGTTTTTAGTGTTAATATAGATCATACTGGAGTTCAACTCCCATCTCTGAGTTTTCTAATCTATAAAATAGGATTCATATTTTATTTTTTAGGTATTTTATGTAGATAGATGAAATCTGATGAATATACACTAATATAGACCTCGCATTTTATTATCTAGGAGTGCTGAATATAGTTTATCGGGACCCCAGGCTGAACCCTCAACCGTGAGGCCCCAATAAAGACTATGACTGAACGTTGCTGGCTCAAACTTCTCTTTATTATACCTCTCTCTCTCTCTCTGGGATCGAGGATGCTACCCAAGCAGTAATAGTAACATTAATTGTTCTCTTAACCCTGACAGCAACCATCTCTCCAACCGCCCCCCTTTCGTTCTCCGTAGCCGTTCCTCGCAATAGTACCTTTCCAACAGACCTCCAACAACCCCTTTCTCCAGCAACCACCAGCCTCCCAGCAACCACACCACCCAGTAACCACACCACCCAGCAACCACCACCCAGCAACCACCACTCGGGCAATAGGTGGAGTCTCTTAAAGCCGCGCAGGACTTGAGCCATGAGGTGCCTCATACAGCTCTCACCTGGGCCGGCCACGAGCCGGGGGTGCTGGTTCATGCGGTCTGGCATGGCGCAGCCCTAGGATGTTACCACCTGCAGCTGCTTCTGGCACTCTGCCAGGCGCCATCTAGAGGTGGGGTCTTTCCTGGCCGGGCTAAGACCCCAACAATAGTTCACTTATTAAAAAAGGTTAGTGATAGTGACTTTATTATCATTAACATTGGATAAAGGAACTAATTATAGAGAAGAAGGTGCTAGGAAAGATACCAATTATTAATTGATACTAGATAATCTGGAGATAAGGCTACATAGAAGGCCACTTAAACATGCCCAGTGAAATCCCCTTCCATGGTAGAGTCTTTAATGAAGACCAAGTTGCATTTATTTTGACTACAATTAACCCCAGATTTTTTTTTAACTTGGTTGGAAACTCTGAATATATTCTCTGAATGCCCTGACATTCATGTCCCATTTTGCATATTAAAAACTCATGGGGGATATGAAACAGGCACAATTATAAAGACTTGGTAGCATTTTCCATAGAGTAGTTAAATAAACCTTCCCTTCTCTTTATGAATTCAAACTGAGTTGGATATGATTGTTATTCATGTGAGCATTCTTTTCTACGTTTAACTCTCTGATGCCCTATTTGGGGCTAAATACTAAAACTACATTAAGTTGTCTTTCATTTATTTTTGTTTTGTAAAATGAAGATGCTACTGATGATAGATGTTGATGACCAACTGCTTCACTTCAGTCTGTGCAGGGCTAAAGAGGTTCCCAGGATGCTGGACTTTCTGATTTACAACTAGGAAATCTTGGGCAACCTGTATCAAGTTGGTCATTCAATTTGTCACCCAAATTCCATTTTAAATTCATCTGTCCCAAAGCCCCCTCCACAGTGTAATATAGAAACTAAATCTAAAAAATATGCAATTAATAACAATGTGTGAAATTGCTGCCTATATGACATCCTCACCTTCACCAGGTGAGACTAGTTTAGGAAGACAAGGAATTTCACCAAATAAAAAGTGTGGGCATCAAAATACTGAGTTATCATTTGCACTTGAACACTCATGGGAATTGTTATAATATCCCCATATATTCAAAGACACTATGCTTTAAAAACTAGTAAGCCCATGTACACATTCTGTATTATTACAAATATCACTGGAGTATAAAGGGAATTTTCTAATTGTGCACATTATAATTTGTGTTACTTAGCAAGTATCTATAGTGAACTAGATGTTATTAAATATACAAAATATATGTAGATGCAGAGATAATCCATATCCAAAGTTACATGCGTTAGGTGTTTAACAAAAGTTTATAACTAACTTTGCTATCCAAAATGGAAGAGAAAAATTGCAGAGGAAAGATAGGGGCTATTGAAATGAGTTCTCTTTTTTAACAGTTGGAGGGAAAGTGAAAAAGAGCTAACAAACCCCAGATGTTCCTGGAGCAGGGATGATAGGGTTAATTTTATTAGGGATTTCATAGCACTGGGAAGTGTCAATTGATTAAGGGGGTTTGCAGTTCCGAGTGTTGCAGCCAGCTACCCATCTGTTTCACAGAAGTTTGTTAACACAGCTGGAAAAGATGGAGTTGCCAAAACTTTCCTATGCCTTTCAAGTCTCACTTTTTTTTTCTTCTTTAGTAAAAGAGCTAAAACAATTAGAATGCCTTCTCCAAGAATCTAAGAAAAGGGGAGGGGGAGAGAGGGAGGTTTTCTTTTTTCTTCTCTCTTCCTTTTCCATGGCTGTGAATATCATTCCCACTTATGATTCAAACATATTTAAAATATAGACAAAATTCTAGTTTCTTACAGTTCTGACTATGCTATTGGCTGATCTTCCTTTTTCTTTTATGTTTTAGTGAATTATCCTCTGGTTTTCCAGAATATATCATCATATATTAGCTAGAGGTTGCAATCCAAGCCCCAAACTCTCTGCGGTGGCATCTTCTCAGCCCCAGTCTCAGTTTCTAAGTCAGATCTTTTGCATATTGGTTCTAAGTTATGCAAAGTGCTAGAATGGAGATAACCAGAAAACCACATGCTACCCATTCAAGTTCAGAGATGGATTCGTTATTACTTTTAATTCCAATTAGGAACTTTGGTGCTCCTTAAATGTTACTAAGAATGATGACTAAAAGGGCAGAGGTGTGCTGACTGCCTGTCAAAGTGCTCCCTCATTTATTATAAAGCAATTTACTTGAACCAGGGAATCATGCAGAGAGGGACTATCATTCGTTGACTGCATCTTCAATCCCAGCATCATGCAAGTTCTATATTTTCTTATTTGTGTGCACACATCCACATTTTAATGTAGCCAATGTTTCATAGATGAAGAAACTGAAACTCTATGTAAGTTGGTAGAAAGTCACTAACCTGCCATAGGTTGCAAAAATGGATAAGAAAACGTGGTATATATACACAATGGAGTTTCATTCATTCAGAAAGAAGAATGAAATTATGTTATTTGCAGGAAAATTGGTGGAATTGGAGAGCATCAAGTTGAGTGAGATAGCCAGACTCAGAAAGGTAAGGGTCTATGTTTTCTCTCATATGTGGAGGCTAGAGAGAAAAAGGTAAGTAAAAAAAAGAGAGACAGAATTAAAAGCAGTAAAGTAGAGGAAGGGGATCAGGGAGAGGTAAGTGAGGGAAAAGGGAGTTACTGGGGAATTAAAGTGATCAAATTATGTTATGTGCTTGTATGGATATCACAATGACTACTGCTATTATATATAATCATAATGAACCAAGAAAAATCAATTTCTTTCCTACTATTTTATCTTCTTGATCAAAAGGCAGGAGTTTCTACTTAGAACATTTTAAATCATTTTACATGTGGCAAAGGATATTTATACCAAAACTCTATTTTCAATTTTAAATATTGAAATGTGCTTGAACTCTTTTTCAGTTTCTTCACAAGAAGAATAATTGCCTCCTCTGATACTTAAAATTTTATTTACTTAAAAAGGATTTTTAAATTCTTGTGATGCTGAGACAGGAGAATCACAATTTCAAGACCAGCCTCAGCAACTTAGCAAGACTCTCAGCAACCCAGCGAGGCTGGGGGTGTAACTTGGAATTAGAAAGCCCCTGGGTTCAATCCCCAGTACCATGCACAAAAGAAAGATTTATTATTCATGGGCTTGATATTTGACTATTTGACATGTACTATATCTGTTGCTGGAATAACAGTCTGATCAGTGTGACTTCTGCCCTCAGGAAGCATAGTCTTTAGGAAAATGGTTCTTCAACTGTGGTGTCAATAAAAATAACTAGAGCCAACTTCCTGATATTATGATTTTGAAATTCTGAGATGGGGTCTAGAAATTGTCATTTTAATAAGTCTTTTAGGCAATCTTTATATGACAAAGGGCCTTTTGAGCAACATGGGAGATATAGTGAAAATGATCACTCAAATTACAGATTGAATTAGGATTTTTAAGCACACTGTAGGAACAGAACAGGATGGTATGAAATGGAATAAAAGAGACTTTGAACTAAGAGTGAGGTTGAGACATTGGACTTTAAGTGAAGTTCAGAAGAGAGAAGTGGTTTTCATTTGAAAGAGTTGGAAAGAGACAGGGCTGAGGTAGAGGGAAGAAACATAGGTAGAATTGCAAAGAGTAGAGGATAATTGCAGATACTTTACAGAAATCTGAATTGCTTCTTTGAAGATGCAATTGTCCTCTCTGATTTGCTCAGAGATTCAGCTTTACAAAATGAAAAGCTGTCCTCCAACCAGTATCAGAGAAACTAACTCTTCTAACTTCACTGGTAGATTATACATGGGTAACCTTGCATCCTTGAAGGAGGTAACGGCTCCAGAATCTGGTTTCAATGATTCCCAAACAATTTTGAACAATCAAGAAGCTAGAAAACTTACTGTAATCCACCCTGTCCAAGCCATTCTCATTGTTCTGGGGAAACTGCCAGTTAACTACTTCCGGTGAAAGGAGTCTGGCTAAATCCTCAAGTTTCTATTATGAACCATCTAAGAGGCTATAAATCGAATGCTTAAACATCCAGGTGTGGGGTGAACTTTCAGATTCCAAACAAGTAAGATTGTGTGGACCTCATGAATATGAGCATTTTGTGCACCCTTACATAGCAGGGGCCATTCTGTGCTTTATGGAAGACCAGTCTCATCAGTATAATCGATTCCTCTGAGGCTCCAGGCTGGCTGTGTGACTCGCACAGTGGAGATGTTGTCAGAGGTCTCAGTCAGCTCACTATGTCTGCAGGCTTGCACATCCCTAATATAGAGTTCATTGTGTCACAAGGGGACTGTCCACTGAAAGCACCATTTGTACAGTAGAGAAATGATGAGCCTTCATAGCTAAGCCTCTTCACTAGGTGGCTTTGAAAGACTCTGGACAGATTTCCACTTTTAGACATTGGGTGGAAATAGGTAACCAGATTAACTATAAATGTTTTAAAATTCTCCTCCATTCCAAGAAAAAAATGAACCACAAATATTTTCCTTTTCTTCTTTCTTCCCTTCCTTACTTTGTTCATGGTTCAATTAAGAAAATATTCCTAGAGCAATTACCATGTGCCAGGTGCTTGGCTAGCCAATAGGTAAATGGAAAACACAAAATTCCAGCCCAAGTTGTGCTCACAATTGTTTGTGTGTGTGTGTGTGTGTGTGTGTGTGTGTAAATAATCAAGTTAAATGCTATAAGTATAATAATAGAATTAGTACACCTCAAGTTTAATGAGTATTTACTTTATATCAGGCACCATTTAAAATGTTTTATAATAATTAATTCACTTAATCCTCACCTGACCCTGAAAGAGAGTAACTATAAATAGACTTTTTTTGCAGAACGGGAAATTGAGGTATAGAAAAAGAAAGAAAATTGGATGAGTTCGTATTTAAACAGGGGTATTTTGATTCTAAAGACAGCACTTGATCCACTTGGGTGCTCTATTACTCAAATATGAACAGAATATAAAGGGAACATGGAGGAGAAATGATGCTTACTATGAGATCAGCGGAGGATTCAAAGAGAACGTCTGGGTCATTGGAGCTTCAAATACTTGATCTGGGGTTGTGGTGGAGGAATAGAGTGTAGTGTAGGATGAATAAATGACCATTTCTCATTTCAAGGAACTCATAGGAGAAAGGAGTGGCAACCTTAAAATAAAGAAAAAAAAAGAATTTTTCTGTAGTATGTTCAACATTCTGGAATTCAAAACAGAAGACAATGCACAAGAGGGACATTTATCCCTTGATCCTTTTTATTATGGAGAGAACATAAATCCTCTCTACTCCCAAAGCAGATTCTCCCTTCCCATTCCTCACCAGCTTTGGGCCACTTGACACTCGCCAAACCAGTCACTGGTCCACTGAATTAACTATGATTAAGTTAGAATGATTAGATTCAACTCCTGAGTAGAGACTGGTTACCTTTTTCAGGAACAAGGCGGATCATTATCTGATCAATACTGACTTTCTGTCAGGAAGGAAGAAGACATGGTAAAAAACCATTTGGTGATCAATGCTATGGTCTCCTTGAAACTCTGCTATGGGTAAAACAATCTCATGAAGGGATTTATATCAATTAAAAAGTGAGCCAGGCGTGGTGGCGCACGCTTGTAATCCCAGCATTCGGGAGGCTGAGACCGGAGGATCCGGGTTCGCGGCCAGCTTCAGCTACCTAGTGAGGCACTCCGCAACTTAATGAGACTCGGTTTCAAAATAAAGAATAAAAAAACTAGGGCTGGGGGTATATCTCGGAGGTAGAATGCCCCTGAGTTCAATCCCCAGTACCGCAAAAAACAAACAAACAAACAAACAAACAAACAAACAAAAAAAGTGAATAAAATGATGCTGAGCTGGGCACTGTGGTAAATTCCTGTAATCTCAGTATTTGGAAGGTTAAGACAGAAGGATTAAAGGTTTAAGGCCAGCAAGCGAGACCCTCAGCAACTTAGCAAGATCCTGTTTCAAAATATGGGAGCTGGGGTTATAGCTCAGAGATAGAATGCCCCTGGGTTAAAATTCTGGTACCAAAAATAAATAGATTAATTAATTAATTAATAATATGCTGAAAGTCACTGGGAACTTCCAGATAATATTGAGTCATGATGTGTTTTTGTATTTTATCTTTCATAGATAAAAAGATGAATTAAAGGGAAATACTAAGGGAAGGGGACAATAATTCGGAAAATATTAATAAAATATATACTAGTTCATATATTGCTGACCTTACCCACATACTGTTAAAGTTTTGTATATATACATGTATATGAATAGACTATATTACACACACACACACACACAAATCAATTGCATTCATAGTATGTGTGTTACTTTACACCATTTTTTTTTTGAGCTAGGCAATATTATTTTCTTATTTTTTGGTTTGGCAAATCTAAGAACAATAAGGTTAAGTACATTGGCCAAAGCTATACAACATATAAAAGGTAGATATATTAGACAAAGTTAGCTATAACACTACATAATACCATTAAGAAACATGCCAATATCTGATTTCCAATATATAAGTAGCCAACAACTCTAGTCATTTAATAATTATAGTTAAATTTACCCTATGTTTAGCCTTAGTCAAATTTCATCTATGTAATTTATAAGGGATATAAACACATTTACTGAAAAAAGAAAATAAATTAAGAAGTTCATGTGTACAATAAGGTTCAGACCAAGTCTATGGCACTACATTTATAGCTTATTTCTCTCTTGATTGTTCTATATAATGTTACCTAAGATCAAGATTCAACCCAGGTAAATGGAATCTGTATTCATAGGAGTAGACGTAATTTTAGGACATGGGAAGACAGTCTTAGACCGACAGTTATAAACTGATGTATTTAGGGGATGGTTCAACAGAAAAACCACAGATTCATCAAGTAGTCTGTCCAGTACAGCTCATTCTGTGGTTTTTAAAGGTGTATTTTGTATAATAAGATATGTCATTAACCGACCCAGTCACCTGTCTCCCAACAGTCAGTATTTTGTGACTTGAAATAGATATTAAGAGGATAGGGACATTACATAGCTACATTTCTTCAATTATATGAAAGTGAGCACATATTTTATTAAAAAGGAAAGGATATAAGGGTATATGCAAAGATGATAATTATTCTTTAATTTCAGATGGTATGAATATAAGTTGTATTTATGTCTTTTTCAAAGTTTTATATTTTGCCTGATGGTATACAATGTTGATACTTAAAAAAATAAATCTACATTTTTAGAAATAGCTATCCCTTAGAGAGAATTTATAGGTGGCTCTACTTGTGTACTTACTATTTTCCAGGTGCTGTACTTTAAATATCTTATCTCATTGGAAAGATGAGATGCTGTTGACATAACACAGCTACCAAGCAGTTTATCTACCCGCTTATTTTTATTTAAAGACCTTTCTCCTCTTCTATTTTTAATCCAGCCTGCTAGCAGTGTAGGTACTTCCTCTTCCCTATATGTGTGAGAGACATATCATTGCAGTTATACAAGAAAGTCTAGCTGTATTGCTATATATTACCATAATAATGCCTTTTGAGAAGCCAGAGTCTTAATAGTGAAACTAATATTGAAGCATTAATTGAATTTGAGACAATAGGTATGAGATGGTCCTAGATTTCTTGCCCAATGACCCTATACATCTTGGATTATTTTGTCACTTGATATGAAATCTGAGAATGTTGTTCCTAAGAAAATGTTTAATAGAGAAACACATTTTATTGTTCCTCATGAAACTATTCCATTAATATTTCATAGGCCTCTAGGTAAAGGATAAGTAGTATCAAGCTGCGGGGGATGCAATAGTTAATGCTCCAAAGATTGATTGTAACTAGTGATGATCAGGTATTCAGTCCTGTCTCAGTGTGTGTGTGTGTGTGTGTGTGTGTGTGTGTGTGTGTGTGTGTGTGTGTGTGTGTTGGAGGGGGGTGGGGCAGCTATAGCCATTACCAGATTATAAATACTGTACAAACATCTTTGTTTGATAAGAGGTCCACAGTTCAAGCACCATCATAAAGCAAGGCCTTATCAATTTGAGGAATGTGAATGGAGAGAAGCAGACTAGAAGGCATTTGTAGCCTATGAGGAAGGAAACAGGTTTTGTGATCATAACTCTTTCCAGCTGTTTTATCTGCCATTTGTGGACTGTGTGAGTAGAATTTAGTCAGTGTCTAACTCAATGTCTGGCACAGAATAAAATTTATATATTTAAGAATGATGACATTAGTTGTTGTTTGTGTTCTTGATGATTGCCATTCTGATTGGGGTTAGGTGAAATCTCAAGGTAGTTTTGATTTGCATCTCTCTGATTGCTAATGATGTTGAACATTTCCTCATACATTTATTGGTCATTTGTATTTCTTCTTTTGTGAAGTGTCTATTTAGATCTTTTTCCCATTTTTGATTGGGTTATTTGTTTTCTTAACTGTGAGTTTCTTGAGTTCTCTGCTATTAGTCTTTGATCAGAAGAGTAGCTGGCAAAAATTTTCTCCCACTCTGTGGGCTCTCTGTTGAGGTTCTTGATAGTTTCCTTTGCTGCACAGAAGCTCTTCAGTTTAATGCAATCCCATGTATTGATCTTCCTGAGGGTTGCTTGTGCTTTGAGATCTTGTTGAGAAAGTTTTTACCTGTGCCTATGTGTTGAAGTGTTGGGCCTCTGCCCTCTTCAAGGAGCTGAAAGTTCTCTGGCCTGACTTCCAGGTCTTTGATCCACCTTGAGTTGACTCTTGTGCAGAGTGAGAAAGTGGGGTTTATTTCCATTTTCCTGCACATAGTTAACCAGTTTTGCCAACACCATTTGTTAAAGAGGCTGTCTTTTTTTCCAGTGTATGTTTTTGGCTCTTTTGTCAAAAATCAATTGACTGTAAGCACATGGGTCTGTTTCTGAATCTTTTATTCTGCTCTATTGGTCTATGTGTCTGTTTTTGTGCCAATACCATGCTATTTTTACTACTGTGGCTAAGAAATAGTAGTGAAGGTGTGGAGAAGTGGGAACTCTAATACATTGCTGCTGGGATTGCAAATTAGTGCAACCACTTTGGAAAACAGTATGGAGGATCCTCAGATGAATGAGAATGAACCTACCATATGATCCTGCAGTACTATTTGTGGGTATCCACCCAAAAGAATGGAAACCAAACTATCAGACCAATGCATGTGTATCTATGTTTATAGCTGCACAATTTACAATTGCCAAACTATGAAACCAGCCAAGATGTCCATCAACAGATGAATGGATTACAAAACTATGGGATATGTACACAATGGAATTTTACTCAGCCATAAAGAAGAACAAAATCATGTTATTTGCAGGGAAATGGATAGAACTGGAAAACATTATGTTAAGTGAGATTAGTCAGTCACAAAAAGCAAAAATTCGTATGCTCTCCCTAATAAGTGGAAGCTAGGGAGGAAATGGGACATAAGAGGGACTCCAGATGAAGAAGGAGAATCCTTAGGTGAGCAAAGAATTTGACTTAACGGAAGGAGATGGCGGGAGGGGGGGCACCCTAATGAGCATGATATACTTTCAGGAACACATCAAAGTTAATCACTAAACTGAACTTGAGAAAGAGGGAGGAGGAGGGAGTGTGGTGGGAATTGGGGAAGGGTTAAATGAGAAATGTGTGCATGTATGCCTTTATCAGCTTATACCTAACAAAGATATATGATTACAATGTACCAATTAAAAATAAATAAATTAATAAAAAATAAGAGTACTGTAAAATTTTATTACAGTATAATTTCAACCTTCTAAAATGCATGTATATATATGTGCTTATGTATTGTAGGGATCCATATATTTCTTCTAACACAAAAGCACAGACAGCAATTACCAAATTATTCAAAATGGATTTGGACCATTTGGGCTATCTTTAATTTTTCTTCTTTATGCTTTTCCGTGTTTTCAAAATGTTCTGCTTTTTTTTGTTGTTTTTTTTTGTTTGTTTTTGGTTCTCGGGATTGAACCCAGAGGCATTCTACCTCTGGGCTATGCCCCCAGTTCTATTTTTTATTCTTTATTTTGGAACAGGGTCTCACTAAGTTGCAGAGGGCCTCACTAAATAGCTGAGGCTGGCCACGAACCAGGATCCTCTCATCTCAGCCTCCCAAGTACTGGGATTACAAGCACGAGCCACCAAGCCTGGCTTTGAACAGAGTTTTTTAATCGGACAAACAAATAGAATATACTTATGTATACATACACAGATGAACATAGAATGCACACAAACACACACACACACACACACACACACACACACACACGCAGGTCTAGCTATATGTTAATTATCTTTAGTTCCTTCACCTTAAAAGTGGAGAGACAAATTTAATTTCTAAGATTATTTTAAAGGTTAAATACATATATAAATATACATCATGTTTTATAAAATTGCTATTACAGCAATGAGAATTTACTAGGTGTTTGAACACTGGGATTTGGAAGTGTACCTCAGATTATTAATTAACATTGTAATAGCTGCATATACTCCAAATTTATTAGTTTATCCTTTCTTTTTTTTTTTTGGTTGATTTATTTCTGCTTTGGATCTATTCAAATAAAACCAATGAAAAAGTATCATTCCACTCTTCTGGCCCAAACTGAAGTTTCAATGAGTAGTTAAAAACTCTTTTGTTTGATTTCATTGGTAAATGCCTGGGTAATAGACAAACACTTGGCAAGAAAGCAAGTAGACCTGGAGGTAATCTTTGGATTCTTTGTTGGTTCTTTTCTCTCATCATTCACCATAGTTAGTCATCATGCTTTCTTATGCAGAAGATGACCCATCACTTGGTCTGCATTTTGTGGCTACCACCCTTTCTCTGACTCTTACAAATGATTAACTAGAATTTTAGGTTTACTTTGTTTATGTTAGCTTATGGGACTAAGGGTAGAACCCAATGGCATTCTACCTCTGAGCTACGTCTCCAGGCCAATTTTTTTGTTTTGTTTTGTTTTGAAACACTGTCTCACTAAGTTTCTTAGGGCCTCACTTACCTTGAACCTACAATTCTCCTATCTCTGCCTCCTAAGAACTGAGGTTACAGGTGTGACGCTATCACACCCTGGAAATTTTAGGTTTTACATTAAACTTATTTTGGTATTCCTCTTCTCCCCTTCTTAGAGACTATCCTATATACTGGATCATCCTTAAGTATTCTAAAGCTTGCCTCAGTCATGTCGTGCCCCCCTTCTGGTGGCTTCTGTTGTCATTAGAATAATAAAAAATAGAACTAATACATATCCAACATATTGACAAGGTCTACACTAGAAACAGAATAAGGTATTGTAATGAAATGGTTTGTTTGAAATTAATGAATTAGGGAAATAATGATGAATGTTGAGACCACTAGAGACTAGCATCTAGGGAAACTATCTGTGTCAGGAAAGTAAATTATGCTACCTGAGCTCAGTGAGAACTGGAGTGGTGGGAAAGCTCCCTCCCTGTTGATCTCATGGAGGAAATAGCCCCTGCCTAAACAGGAAGGAAGGTGGAGGAAACACTGTGCTTTGCACCTCTTCACACCTTGAAATCTTCTGTTATAGGAGTCAGACTCCTTAAGCTCAGTCCAAAGCAGGGAAGCAAAGATAATGGATCTCTTATGTGAACTCTGAGAGGGCCAACATCAAACAACCAGCATATCTAGCAAAGGACGTGATAGACGAATTACATTTCTATCTTTTGTAATTCTTTCAGCATTCTTTTTTAAAATCTATTTTTATAAAGAATAAAACCCTAATATATTTGACTAGTACTCAAGTGTTCTAATGCTTTTCTGATCTCTTATTTGAATTCACACCTTAGTCCACCTGAGTCAATGTCCACGGAGTTCTACACCCACTCCTTCCCTTCTCTTTCCCAGGAACCAAAGACACTCATGTTCATCTTTCCCAGCTCAACATGGATTCCTCCATGTCATCAAAACCTCCTTGGCGTGTACTAGCTGACTGGATCCACTCTTTCACCTAAGCCCTTCCTCCTCTTAGGTCCCTCATTTAGCTTTCATACCACTGCTGCCTTGCAGTATTACTGATCTGATTACTCACCAACAAATAAGGGATATGAAGCTAAGATTGGGTAATGTTCCTTCTAGGAAGTAGAGATGGTCTTCAATCCAACGTCATTGTAATTGACAATAATCAGAATTATTGTGTTCTGGTTTGGATCTGGAACGTCCCCCAGGAAAGCTCATGCATTGGCAATGTAGAATTGTTCAAAGGTGGGGCATGGCTAGAGAAGGTAGGTGTCCCTGGTCCCTTCCTCTCTTTTTCTTTCTGCTTCTCTGTTTCCATGAGTTGAGTAATTGTCTTCCACCATACCTTGCTGCCATGACATTTCTGGCTTGGGACCAGCCAACCATGGACTGACCTATAAAACCATGAGCCCAAATAAACCTGTCCTCCTCTACAGGTATGTTAGTTACAGCTAACTAGAACATATTGTTGTGTTAAAATTGTAATTGTAGAGATGATAGCTGAGTAATTTCCAGTGAATTCTAGAAGAGTTAGGAAATTAGCCTTCAATGGGACACTTTGAAACTTTGTAACCAAATGGAATAATGTGAAAGGAGTATAATACAATTTACTATATATCAAATAAAGATTTTTTTTGCACTTGCCTATCAAGGGATATGTTAAGCCCTGTCTCTGACCAAAACTTCCTTAGTATTATGGTCTAAAGGTTGAGAATCACAGGGCCATTACACAGGCATATCTAAACTGGTCTCTCTCCAATATTCCAGGCCTGCAGAACATTTCTTGTATCTTCTGTGATGAAGCAGCTATGGATTGTAGTATGAGCTTCAGAATTTTTGAACAGAGCAAATTCATCACTGCATTCTTAATGAGCCAACCCTTGAAAATTGAAGACACCAGTTTCTTTCTTCCATGTCCTCTTTGGTCTGCTTCACACACATACAAGGCAAGTAGACACCATCTTAGCATTCATTCACTTCAATAGTGGAAAAACAACAATGTGGCATTTTAAAGGCTAAGATGTTATTAATGTTCCACATAAGATCTGGGCATTAAAAAATCTTTGAGTCCTCTCTCAAAGACTCTTAATAAACATAGCCAAAATATCTAAACCAATTATAAACATTATGTGGTTTTAAAAGTTTCAATTTTCAGAACAAATTAACTAAACTGTATTGATGGAAAGAAATGGCTTTGTCATTCTACACACTTCCATTTTTACAAATGATTTTTAAATTAAATCACACACAAGATGACATTCATATTTTTAAACTTTTGCTTTTATTATTATTACAAAGAAAATTAATTAAAAGTCTCATGAACTTACTGAAAAATAAGATAAGAAATACATAAATACGTATTTAAGGAAATTTTATTTTTATATATTGCATACAACAAGTTAAGTTGTTTACAGTTATAACAAGGTTCATGGTTTCATGGATTGATTTCTTTCATTCCAGGTTATCTAGGAATAAATTAATTGGCGATAGTACTAACAGTGATGGTCACAAATTGTATTTATAAAGTGTCTATGAGGTTTTAGACATTGTGAGAAGTACTTAGATGTACCTTCTATTTTAATCATAACAAGGTGTCTATAATTTAAACACCATCATTCCATTGTTCATATGAAATAAAGCAAAGCTCACAAAATGTTGAGTAGCTTATCCAAAATCACTTACTTTTTGAAAAGATGACTATCAAGATTTAAACCCAGGTATTTGTAAATACATTCCATCCTTTTAAATTTCATGCATACTTCCTACAATTTCTGTTAAGCATTGTGCTAAAAGTCATGAAGAGTTCAAGATAGATATCTATAGATAAATATTAGATATTTAGATGTTTACTAATGAGAAAGATGGGGCAAGATAATAAAATAGCTTGTTCAATATTAAAAATAAGTAATGAAGTAAAAATAAACCTAAAGTCTTTTTTACTTATCAACCTGGATTTTTTTTTTTTTTTTTTTTTTTTTGCGGTACTGGGGATTGAACTCAGGGTCATTCTACCTCCGAGCTATACCCCCAGCCTTATTTTTTATTCTTTATTTTGAAACCGAGTCTCACTAAGTTGCGGGGTGCCTCACTAGGTAGCTGAGGCTGGCCGAGAACCCGGATCCTCCGGTCTCAGCGTCCCAAATGCTGGGATTACAAGCGTGCGCATGTGCCACCATGCCTGGCTTTCAACTTGGATTTTTAACCACTCTAATATATTATATCAGGATATATGGATTGAGACTGAGTTTTACTTGAAGGTAAAGGGAAAACTTAGATTGGGTTAGAAGTTAGTATAATGTAGAATGGAGAAGTTACAAGATATCCTTCATTTCTTCTGTGGAACAAACCTTTGTTGAGTGTCTGACCCCAAGACCCTGTGCCAGGTACTGCAGGAAGTCTAAAACTGCAAGGTGCCTCTAATCTATTATGATAAGTGAGATATGTGGACTAATAGATAGTTGAAGAGGCATGGATGAAAAAAAGTAAACTTGATTATTTTAAGATAAAGGGACAAATCCAAGAAGTCCTGGGAAGTTTGATCAGGTCAGTCGAATTCTGAAGGGTTTTGGTGTGAGTATAATCATTGAGACTTTGTAGACAATGTGGGATTACTGAACAGTAATGAGGGAGGAAAATAAAGAAAGGAAGAACCTTTTCAGTCTTTTCAACCTGCCTCATGTATATGTGACTCTTAATAAATATGTGAAGGAATCAATATACTGCCATCACATGATCAAGGCTATGTTTTAGGAAGTCAGGAGGTATAAAGTGAGTTATAAAAGGAAAAGATGAGAGAAGGAGACCAGTTAGAACGCTGTTGTGTTTATTCAAGCAAGAAAGAATGAAGCCGGGTGTGGTGGCACACGCTTGTAATCCCAACATTTGGGAGGCTGAGACTGGAGGATCTAGGTTTGTGGCCAGCCTCAGCTACCTAGTGAGGCACTCCGCAACTTAGTGAGACCCTGTTTCAAAATAAAGAATAAAAAAAATAGGGCTGGGAGTATAGCTCGGAGGTAGAATGCCCCTGAGTTCAATCCCCAGTACCGCAAAAAAAAAAAAAAAAAAAAAAAAGAGAGAGAATTTAAGCTTCCAGCTGTGGGGACAGAATTTAAAGAAAGACTGTAGCAATCATTATTGATGAAGCATGATAGACACCTGTTGACTCATAGGATATGTGGAGAAACTGAAATCAAAGAGTCAGCTATAAAACTCAAACACTGAGCCTAAGGAGAAACCAATTGAAATGGTTGGTTCTGGAGTTGGAGTTGATTTTTTTTGAGGACTTACCATGTGCCTAGGAATTTTCCTGGTCATTTGAAATAAATCAGGTGCAGAACATAGGAAATTCCTGCTCTTCTTGAGCTTATATCCTACCAGGTGGAGGAAGAGAATAATATATAAATAAATAATAATTAGATGACATTAGGTAATTCTTGAATGTTAGTGTTAGTGAAAAAAAGTACAACATGAAGAGAGGATTTGAGCTATTTGACAGGTTGTCATTTCAAATGGGGTAATAAGTGTAGACATTATGTTGGGGTGAATTTTGAGGACTTGAAGGAGGTAAGAGAATCAGACAAGGAGATCTGGGAAGAGAGATACAATTGGCTCCATGTCCTCAGCTTCTCTATCCATAGGTTCAACAAAAGAAGATTGAAATAATAAAATAAATCCATCTGTATTAAGAATTAGAGGGTCTTTTGCTTATTGTTATTCCATAAGCTATTTTTTGTTGAGTCAAATCTTTATGTAGCATTTATCTTGTATTCTGCATTACAACTAATCTAAAGATAACTTACTATAGACAAAAATATGTGGGTAGGTTACATGGAAATACTGCACCATTTTATAAAAGGGACTTGAGCATCACTGGATTTTGATATCCATAACATCCTGGAACAAATCCCTCACAGATTCTGAAGAATTCTCCTAGAAGTCGTTTGTAAATAGAATATGGGTGGATAAGAAAACAGAACATCTCCAATCTCAATGTCATATGTGGAAGAACAAGAGGGGGTGGGGAGGGAGCTAGAGGTAAACTCACCAAGCGCTGTGTGCATGTATGCCACTATCACTCTGAACTACATTATGATGTGAGACTATAGTCCACAAATAAAAGCATATAATAAAAAACAAAAAGAAATAAATAGAAAACATGAAATACATAAAAAAAAGAACATCTCTCTTCTGAAGACTGAGAGAACTTTGGGGGACATTTGCATTTAATGACAAAAAGGAGGGAGCATAGTTAAGAAAGGACAAATGAAAAAGCTTTATACTCTTTTTTTTTTTTTTTTTTTTTTTTTTTGCGGTCCTAGGATTGAATTCAGGGGCATTCTACCTCCGAGCTATACCCCCAGCCCTATTTTTTATTATTTATTTTGAAACAGGGTCTCACTAAATTGCAGATTGCCTCACTAGGTAGCTGAGGCTGGCCGCGAACCAGGATCCTTCGGTCTCAGCCTCCCGAATGCTGGGATTACGAGCATGTGCCACCATGCCGAGCTTTTTATACTCATTTTGAAAGGATTAACTATTTTTATTAGATGTAAAACATCAACCTGCATAGGATTGAGGTCCAAATATGCAAAGCTCCATTTGGCGCTTTGCAGTTTCTGCTTAGATTGAGCAGGAAGGACTGATTTCCTAGCATCAGACTTCTATGAACCTTTAAATTCTCATTTAATGTAGAAAGAGCCAGAAGACAAAACTATGGTTGTAAAGATAATTTGGGAATCAACTTTTCAATTTTGCTGTTTTTCCTCATACCTACCGGTATACCAGCCATATAATTTGGCTCATAGATGATCTCAGTACATGTTGGTTGAATAAAAATTGAACAAATCAATGCCTGATTTTTGGAAAAGTATATTGATGATTTTGGCTATACAACTAACATTTGTAAAACAGACCTGCATAATATGATGTGCCAGCTTTGACTTAGCATCTTACTCTAGTTGGATGCCATCTGCTGATTCTAGGACCTGCATGACCTTCCCACAGAGTAGAGTCTTCAGAAGGTCATTAAGTCAAGTTCCCTTCCTCCAGGCAGTCAAAATATAAAATATCAAAGCTAGAGATTATCTATTCTGTTTCATTACAATGGGTTCCAAAATATTTTATATATTTTTTATAATATATATGTTATAGTATAGTAATATGCAAAACATGACAATCATATATATATATATATAATAACAATCATTTATATTAAACCAAACCTCTCTTGATGAAGTTGTTAATTTACAATTGTTTTTATTATGTTTTTGAATATAAAGATAATCTAACATTTAAGAATTTTGTGACTGTAATTCTGTTAATCTGTTCACAAATGAAACCATCCATCTGCTTTTACATTGAAATTAATAACACGGTACATAGGACATATCATTCATGACAGAATAAACTTTACTTTTTGAAGTTTGATTTTCAAGAATTATATATCTTGAGAGATTTCAATTTCAGATTAAGTGCTCTAGGAATTTTCCTTCTTGGTTCTCCAATAGGTGAGCTGAAGACAGCACTCGTAATAGAATATGGGTTCCATATAAAAGAGGGAAAATGTGCTCATGATTTTTTTGTTAAGATTAAAAGAGCTCACCATGTCCTTTGTCTATTCAGACAAGGGAGCTAAAGGCTGTGATAGCAGCTTGTCTGGGTTAGAAGGTTGATTGTTTGCACTCTTGTTTGGTTTTATTCCTTAATGGGGACCAGAATGTCAGGGGTCCTCTGTGTGAGAAGCTGAGAAGAGCAGAGGTTCTGGGTTGGGCCTGGTTAGAGCTGGCTGTGAGGTATGTGTGGGGCAGCAGAGGGGGTGGGATGGGGGCAGGCAGAGACCACAGAGATCAAAGAACCATCAAGAGCCCCTCAGCTCTCCAAGGCAGAAAAGCCTTTGGCAACCCTTTGATGTCCAATTTACCCTCTGCCCCCAATCAGGAGTGTGTCAAGGGACTACTCTGAGTGAGGAGGGTTCAGGCAGGGCCATTTTATGACTCTGAGGCAGAGCATATCTTTTGAGCACCTTATAAAAGACGCGTGCAGAAGAATTACTCTAATTTCTGACCTACAGTTGCTTGACCTCTGGTTAGTAGACAAAAACTGAGCGACCTGACCATTCTACTTTGCCAAGGTGCTCCAACAAACAACAGAAACATTTGGCTGGATCTGATTGTGGGTTTTATCCTTAACACAGTTGTTTACTTAATTAATTATTCTCAGGAATTAAAAAAAACCTGAACACGTGTCATCATTTTACCTAGTAAGGTGTCCACCCTCAATCATGTCCTTATATTGACTGTCTTTTCCTTCTCTGTGATCCATTATTTGTGTTTTGTTTCCTATACTTGAAATCAAGTGTGAATCTTATACATGATATATATATGTGTATATATATGTATATATACATATATATATATATATATATATATATTGTACATATACAAAATAATTTTAACCACCCTTAGGGAAACAAAGGTGTTGATTGGACAACTTACTGGTTAATTAGCATTAAATCCATAACTCTTAAAAGAGTAAATCTGAGATTATATCATTCTTCAATATAGTTAACTCATATTTATAACCCCCCCTTTTTTTTTTCATTTAACCAAGGTCTATCAACCTGAATTTCCTTGTTCTGGCTTCTTGATTTGCACTAGTTATTCTTCCACTAACTAGAGCTGAAGACACATGTATCTCTTTTCATCCTAACCAGATGATAGGGAAAGCAGAGAAGATCTTTAGAGAAAAATCAGCTGAAACTACCAGTGGCTTTAGAAAGTTACTGAAATTTAGTTATGTGACTATCCAATCAAGCTAGTTCAACGAGGAATATGTTAACAAGTACTGTTCTTCCAGGGAATACTATCGTTTCTCTCTGGATAAAGAACAAAATGGAACTATATTTTTTAAATTGAAGTTATGGTAAGAATCAGAATTATAATCAACATTTTGCCCCCTCTTCCAAAACAATATGTTATCAGTCTTTTTCACAGAGCTTTAAGGCCAAGAAGCTTAATATAAGGGGAAACATACCAAAACACAGGTTATCTTCACTTTGCTTACTATATAATACCTCTGCACTAGAAAACTCATGTATTTATTTAATTACATAAACTTCAATTTTGAGAGACAATTTGAGATAACCAATAAAATGTACCATGATGACAACAAAGGAATTTGAGGATTCTAGTGTTCTTCCAGCTTTTAGTCATTAAAAGAAAATGGCGACATAGTGTGTGCATATGTGTGTGTTAGAAGAGGGGTTGTCTTATTCAAAATTCTCACTGCTGTATCCCAATAAACCTGAGCACACAACTTAGAGGAAAGAAGATTTATTTGCTCATGGTTTCTTTGGAGATTTAGGGTTCAGTCCATGTGAGACTGGGGACCACAGATCTCAGAGCATTGTGGCAGGAAGCAAAGAGAGGGAGAATACAGAACTTCACTCTCATGTCATGGAAAATGGAAGCAAGAGAGGGAAAACAAGCAAGAGGATTTAAACACACAAGTGCAGTTCTCAAGGTCATACCCTCACAGACCTGTCTCCTCTAGCCACACTGTGCCACCTTAGGCTACCACCCAGGACAAGCCATCATAAATCCATCATGATAGATTTATCTACTGATGAGATTACAGCCATGATGACTTGATTACATGAACTCTGAGCATTGCTTTATGAGCTCTTCAGGTGGCCATTCTATAGCTAACCATGACAGAGGTATACACAAATTAAAGAATTTTCAAAATAATTTCCTTTTAGTGATTTCATATTCCTCTTGTAAGTCTATCTTCTTTAGTGAAAAAATATCTGTTAGAAGCCGGGCGTGGTGGCGCACGCTTGTAATCCCAGCATTCGGGAGGCTGAGACCGGAGGATCCGGGTTCGCGGCCAGCCTCAGCTACCTAGTGAGGCACTCCGCAACTTAGTGAGACTCGGTTTCAAAATAAAGAATAAAAAAAAAAAAATGGGACTGGGGGTATAGCTCGGAGGTAGAATGCCCCTGAGTTCAATCCCCAGTACCGCCAAAAAAAAAAAAAAAAGAAAAAATATCTGTTAGAGTAAAAATGAAGAGGTGGGGCATGTGAAAGAATAACTAGATTATACCATGCTCTTGGATAGGCAGAATAAATATCATCAAAATGGCCATCCTCCCAAAACCGATCTACAGATTCAATGCAATACCCATGAAATTACCAAGGGCACTCCTCACAGACATAGAAAAATCAGCCCTTAAATTCATCTGGAAAAACAAAAATCCCAGGATAGACAAAGTAGTTCTTAGCAATAAGAACCATGCAGGAGGTATCACAATACCTGACTTCAAACTCTACGACAAAGCCACAGTAATAAAAACAACTTAGTATTGGCACAAAAACAGACACACAGACCAATGGAGCAGAATAGAAGACTCAGAAACAGACCCACAGACTTACAGTCAACTGATTTTTGACAAAGGAGCCAAAAATATACACTAGAAAAAGGATAGCCTCTTTAACAAATGGTGTTAGCAAAACTGGTTAACCATATGCAGGAAAACGGAAATAAACCCCACTTTCTCACCCTGCACAAGTGTCAACTCAAGGTGGATCAAAGACCTTGAAGTTAGGGCAGCGACCTTGCAGCTACTTGAAGAGGGCATAGGCCCAACACTTCAACACATAGGCACAGGTAAAAACTTTCTCAACAAGACCTCAAAGCACAAGCAACCCTCAGGAAGATCAATACATGGGATTGCATTAAACTGAAGAGCTTCTGTGCAGCAAAGGAAACTATCAAGAACCTCAACAGAGAGCCTACAGAGTGGGAGAAGCTTTTTGCCAGTTACTCTTCGGATAGAGGTCTAATATCTAGGATATACAAAGAACTCAAGAAAATCACAGCTAAGAAAGCAAATAACCCAATCAAAAAATGGGCAAAGGATCTAAATATACACTTCACAAAAGAAGAAATACAAATGGCCAATAAATGTATGAGGAAATGTTCCACATCATTAGCAATTACAGAGATGCAAATGAAAACTACTCTGAGATTTCACCTAACTCCAGTCAGAATGGCAATCATAAAAAACACCACCAACAACAACTGCTGGCTAGGATGTGGAGAAGTGGGAACTCTAATACACTGTTGGTGGGATTGCAAACTAGTGCAATCACTTTGGAAAACAGTATGGAGGATCCTCAGACATATGGGAATGAACCTACCATATGATCCAGCAATACCACTTCTGGGTATCTACCCAAATGAATGGAAACCAAACTATCAGACCGATGTATGTGTATCTATGTTTATAGCTGCACAATTTACAATAGCCAAACTATGGAAGCAGCCAAGGTGTCCATCGACAGATGAATGGATTACAAAACTATAGGATATGTACACAATGGGATTTTACTCAGCCATAAAGAAGAACAAAATCATGTTATTTGCAGGGAAATGGATGCAACTGGAAAACATTATGTTAAGTGAGATTAGCCAGTCACAAAGAGTAAAGAAGCATATGTTCTCCCTAATATGGGGATGCTAGGGAGAAGATGGGGCATAAGAGGGTCTCCAGATGAAAAAGGAGAGACCCTCAAAAGCAAAGAAGTTGATTTAACCAAAGGGGTTGGAGGGGGTGGGGGCACACTAATGTATATCAAGGTCACTCACTAAACTGAACTTGAGAGGGAGGGAGGGCGAGGGAGCGTGGTGGGAATTTGGGGAAGGGGTCAAATGAGAATTGTGAGCACATATATTATTATCAATTTGTACCTAACAAAGATGTATGCTTACAATGTATGAATAAAAATAAAAATTAAAAATTAATAACTAGATTAAAAATTATAGAATAATACTGAATTTCAGAACTCATTGCAAACATTTTCTCAAAGACATCATTTCAGACAGTAAGTACTACATGAGTTGATATTATAATATATTGGAGAGCAAATTAAAGTATTGTATACAAGAAACTGGTTTTAAAGCAAAGAATTTTACTCATAGAGAGCAATGCAATCTTTTTGGACACCTGTAAGGAAAGTAGTGGTTTAAAACTGTGCATGGATAATAATGAGATGCTTTGAAACTTTGGGAATGTGTAAGACCTAAAAACCGTGTGTATGTGTGTTAATGAGCATCTGAGGGAGGGGAGAGATGAAGGGGACACAGTTGGGTTCAATGTGCATTCAATTTCAAACACAGGAACGGAGCCAAGAGGCCAGTGTGCTTAGATATACATTAGGATTAGTAAAAGCAATCACTCTGGGGCTTTTAAGAAATGTAGCAATCTTTAAAATGGAACATTGAGTAATCTGCAAAAATAATCAAAGGTATATGGAAAGGCTTGCTTTTTATCCTGACATTTATGACCAATCATCAAGAATTTTTGCCCCAATTTTCAAGGGCCTAAAGAGAAATGGAGTGGGTTGAAGAGAAATGGAGCAGTTTGGAAAAAAAATGTGAATAGAGTCTGGGGAGTAGAGAGGATATTAATTATTTTTTTCTTTCAAAAAGTGAGTTAAGATAGAAGTCTACTTCCATAATTTCCATAATGGTCATATTTTGGTGTATAGAGATTCTTATTTTATGATACTAAAGTTAAAAAGACAAGAGAACTCAGTGTTTAAACTTCTATGGAAAGTAAGATACACACACCCACACACACACCAGGACCACACTATTAAAACCAAGTGAAAGGGGAAAAAAATCAGAGTATAGGATCCTAAAGTTCTCTTCGGATTTACTGTGAAAAATGGCATGTGGGGCCTGACTTTGGAGGCCAACAGGGAACAGATGCATCAAAGTCTGGGTTATATTACATTGATCTCTTAAGGTTCTTTTATCTAATCTCCTTCTGGCTATTGCTAAGTGTAAGGGATGTGATTGCCACTTTATAAATATCAGAGATTATCCAAGCTTCTCAGAAGAAATCCATCTAATAGACATCAAAACCAGCCTCAGCATTGTATATCCTTAGTCTTTGTATGGCAAAAGCAGACATAAAGGCAAATCATATCTTTTTCAACAGTGGATCTGTAATTTATCACCCCTAATTATTTTCACTTTTATTTTACTTTCCTGCACCTACAGCAGTATTTTTGAACACTAGATCCTCTAAAAGCACAGAGCCATAGAGAATATTTAGTCTGTTGACTCTTGAGTTAAATAGTCTACAAATCAACTCTGTTCTATAGGCCTAGCCATTTGTGTGTGTGTGGGGGGGGGGGCTTTGCGGAGGAGAGCCAAGATGTCATGAAGAAGAGAAGTTAATATTTCAGCAAAAATTGTGAACATATACAATTCCCAAATGTTATGTCTTTCTGTACAAGAATAACAATGTGCTTTGGAGTTTAACCCATGGATATGAGAACTATCTCTGCGATGTAATCATGGTAAGATATTTCCTAAATTATTAATAACTTTGAGGTTCTAGGTTACTCCAATCCATAAAATATAGAAAATACATACTTTACAATGTTGCTTTGAACACGAGAGAAGGCCACTTACAAAAAGCGCTTGGCACAGTCTCTGAGGCTCAGTAAACACTCAATAAATATCAGCTGTTTTGTTAGCAGTGTTTGTGAATGGTAAAACATTGAGAAAAACTGTAGAAAAATGGACATTTGGCAAAGAAAAAGAAAAAGGCACTATCTTACATCCCTAAAGAAAATATGTGGGGCGAAATGGCCAATTCAGACAAATTGAAGCCAATAAGGGTACAAATGTATTTTTATGTATTTTCTTTACAATCTGAGTCCCAGATCCCCAGATTCTTCTTCAAGGATAGACATATGAGTCTGTTTTAGTATGATTTTCACATTAAAAAGTATTCATTTTCTCATGATAAAACTTCTTCATCTTTCACCTTAATGTCTAAAAAAATGCATAAAGTAGTTTTTTGATACAAATTTGATCAACTTCATTAATACAAACACTGCAATACATTTGACACTTGTTTTGTTCCATAGTCATTAGGTAATTTGGTTTCTGAAAACTCGCGAGCTTGTGTGTGTGTGTGTGTGTGTGTGTGTGTGTGTGTGTGTGTGTGTTTAATTATCTTTTCTCCTTTAGCTCAGTACAGACTGAATCATTATACAGGATCTTAAACACTGTGTGCTTAACCACAGAGATCTTAATGGTATTTTTCTGTTTACACATAGTAGGACCAACAACTGGGCTGGCTTTTGTTGTATATCTCAGAGAGTTTACTGGGAAATTAAACTGCTTAGGACTTGACCCTGAGACTTTCTTGTGTTTTCACTCTGACTGCTCTTCCTCTAAACCACTTGTAATGTTTATTTGTACCTTCTTAATTCGTGCATTTGCTTTTCCATGCCAAATGGCAGAGGACAGGGCTATGTTGCTCATCTGTTTCCTCTTCAGGGCCTAGTTAGTCAGTGATCCTTGCTAATTGCCAATGCTTAGATCCTGAATGAGACGCCCCACACTGCCTTTATTTTTGCTCAGCTCCCCCATTCACACCAGCACTTCCATTGCATAGGGAAGCAAAAGCTCTATTTTGTTGATTCCCCCTATATTTTTCTGATACCAGGAAGCAGGAGCATCACATGGAAAGAATATTTCTATGTAAGAATCCAAATTGGCCCCAACTGACCCATACTATTCTAGATATTTGTCTGTTTCACTCAGGACATGATAAACCAGATTCCGGAATTAAAAAAAAAAAATACACTTGTGAGTTTATATTCTTTTGAAAACTTGTTTTCCAGAAGAGGAATGCTAGATTGAGGGATATGTACACTTATATTTTAATAAAGATAATCAGATTTATTTCCCGAAATTCGTAGATATTCATCAGCAGAGTATGAGAATGGTGTTTCCTCACAATCTCAGGGATGTTTTCCATTAACATGATCTTAAATTTTGGCTGATCTGAAGAGACAAAAGTTTTACTTTACTGTTGCTTTTATTATTTATCTCTTTTTAGTTGACAATTAAGTTAGATGTAATGTATGATGTATAACATGTTTTGATATACGCATACATTGTGGGTTGGTTACATCAAGCTATTTTACCTATACATTACTTCATATAATTTTTTTTATGAGAACACTTAAAATCTACTCTGTCAGCCATTTGCAAGTATGCAATATATTGTTGTTAACTATAGGCTCCAAGATATATAGTAGTTCTCCTGAAATATTCCATCAGTTTAACTGAAATTACGTGTTCACTGACCAGTATTAATCCGGTACCCTCCCCCACCACCACCACCCAAAACACCTTCTAGCCTTTGGTAATCACTATTTTACTGTCTTTTTGTGACTGACTTCAGTTATATATCATCCATGTATAATTTTAGTTGTATAATTTTGTTTTATTTTATTTTATTTTTGCAGTACTGGGAATTGAAACCAGGGGCATCCTACCTCCGAGCTACACCCCCAGCCCTATTTTTTATTCTTTATTTTGAAACCGGGTCTCACTAAGTTGCAGACTGCCTCACTAGGTAGCTGAGTCAGGCTGCGAATTGGGATCCTCTGGTCTCCACCTCCCAAATGCTGGGATTACAAGCGTGCGCCACCACGCCCGGCTGTCATATAATTTTGGACAAGTTACTAGACACGTCTATGAGCTTCCTCTTGTTCCTTGCAAAGACATGATGAAGATACTGACCTCCAGAGTTTTAAGAGTCAAATGTCAATGACTATAAAGAACTTAGCACAGTGTCTGGCAACTAGAAAGCATTTGTACCTGGCATAACAGGTCAAATAGGGAGACCCATACTTAACTCCTATGAAGCTGAAAAAAAGTCTAAGTAGTTCACTTGAAGAGTCTTGTAAATACTATACATTAATATTTTATTTTCAAATACATCTTAGAATACTAAATTATACTGTTTTAGTCTGTTCCTGTGGCTATAAATGACATGACTTAGACTGGGTAAATTATAAATAACAGTGTTTCTTCTTAGTTCTGGAGGCTGGAAACTCCAAGATCACAGTACCTGCAGGTAATGTTCCTGGTGAGGGTCTGTTTCATCGATGGTGTCTTCTTGTGGCATCCTTGCATCCCAGACAGAAAAGGAGGAGAAAGGACCCAACAGGTCCCTGCAAGCCCTTTATAAAGAAACTGATTCCATTAATGAAGGCAGAGCCCTCACATCTTAATTACCTCCTAAAGCCCCCAACTCTTAGTACTACTGCATTGGGATGGAAATTGAACATGAAGTATTGGAGGGACACAAACATTCAAACCTCAGCCTATGACTAATCAGATTTCTTTTCTAAAAGGCTGCTTGGCATTTTCAATAAGCTAATGTGCACTGTTGTTTTCTAAGAAGCAATACCCCCCATTTTCTTTTCATCCAAAGAATAATTTCATGAAGGTGTGTCTTGAAGGACCATTGTTCTTATGAATAGCAGTTTAGGAAATGGTGATCTGTTAATGTGTGACCATGAAACCACGCAACCTTTTTTTGTGTGTGTGGTATTTTTAATTTTGTTTCTTTTATTTTTGAAAAGGGGTCTTGCTAAGTTGCTGAGAGCCTAGGTTTCTAAGGCTGGCCTTGAGCCTGCAATCCTCCTGTGTCAGCCTGTCAAGTACTGGGGATACAGGCATGTACCACCATGCCTGGCTTCAATCTTCTATAGTTTGATGAAAAAAATAGTGAAATATTTCCAGGGTTGGAGTTGTCATTTTTCCTCTGTGATTTGCTTTATTGGGTGATTTGTTTAGGTGTGTGTGTGTGTGTGTTACTATGCGTTGAACTCAGGGGAATTCTACATCCAAACTTCACACTCAGCCCTTTTTGTTATTATTTTTTGTTTTGAAAAAGGGTCTCACTTGGTTTCTGATAGTCTCTCTACTTGCTGAGGCTATCCTCAAATCTGCAATCCTCTTGTCTAAACCTCCCAAGTACTAAGATTATAGCTATTCACCACCATACCTGACTTGTTAGTCTTTTAAATAATATCAATAGTAATAATGTTAGCAATAAAATAAAAATTAAAATATTAAATTCTAGACCTTGTTTCAAGTGTTATATACATACAGCCAGGCCACACTTTACATCTGGCATAAGTTCTGGGAAATGCACTGTCAGGTGATTTAACCATCGTGTGACCATCACAGAGTGTACATGTATATTTACAAAGATGGCTGCAGTCCCACTAGGTGATGTAATCTTATGGACGACCTTCATAGATGCGGTCCATTTGTGGCATACGATTGTATTAACAAATTTCAATACTTCATTGGTAAAATGGGCATTGCTGTATTTTATTTACTTGTAAAAATACCCGAGGTGTAGGTGTCAGAGATGAAAGCCCATGTATTTCCACATGCCTATTTTTCTGAAATCACAGTACTGGTCAATAATATACTTGGGTCTAAAATGCAAGTCGCTGAAGTCTTTGAACTTCTGTCCTTTTCAGTTTCCCAGTTTTTGTTCTATGAGAACTGCCTAATCTTTTACCAGAAATCTAAATGTTTAAAATAACTAAGAGAGGGCAAATTGCTCAGCTACACTTTCCTACCATTATGGGGTCTTCTAAAATTCTACCTTATAATTTGTTGTCTTCTCAACTAAATGATTTTAGAATAGGTCCTACAAATTCAAACAGAATTCAGCTTTTCAAAACTTTCCGCTACTTAAAATATCCTCTAAGGAATTTGACTTATGACAATGACCTCAGAAATGTTGCATTTTCCTAAGTAAAATTGAAAGGGAAATGACGGAGAAAAGACGCTTTACAAATATTTGGTAAATATCGCCAGTGTTCTTTTGAACTCTTGACTCTGGCTTCTTGAGAAAGAAGCATAATGCTGGGAATTAAACTTCACCAATGGGACCAAAAGGCAGAACGATATTTCTTATCTTTCCAGCTCTCTTCTGGAGGGACCACCAAGGTGAGAAGCAATTTTATTCTCTGGACATATCATTCTCATGGCCTTTCTCCAGAAACCGCTAGCAAGGATGCCAAAGATGGCTAACTGTACTGGATTGGAATGGAAGAACATGCAGAATTGAATTAAGATAACTGCTTCTTTGCATTCTCTGCATAAAATCACCTCCTTTATGTTTTAATATACTTTTATTGGTGCACTGTCACCTCACAAAAGTTTTAGTGATAGGAACATACATGCACACAGCACTTGGTGAGCTTCCCTGGCTCCCACCCCACTCCCTTCCCCATGCATAATATTAAGATTGGTGTTGATAATTTTGTATATATCCATAGCATCAAAAGAAGTGTTTTCTTCATTAATTCTATGCCCCTCCTCCCCACCTACCTTCTCTAGACCCTCTCCATTGCTCCATTGGGGTTTCTCCTCCTTTAGCTAGAGACCCTCTCCCTCTTGTATCCCAGTTTATCCCTAGCTTCCACATATGAGAGAAAATATATGACTTTGTGTGACTGGCTGCTCTCACTTAATGAAATCACCGACTTCTGCCAACACCTTTCATTTACTCTCAGTGTAAGCCAGACTGAACCAGTGACCCACAAGGTAAATTTCTTGCATCACCTTAACCACGGTGGACAATCTGGAGTGTCTTGGACTGGTCTCCATCTCTCAGGCTATGTGTCACCCATCATTTGAGTGGATTTTTCTTAAGCCAGTTGACTTAGTATCATCACTCACTGATCTGTCTCTCTGAAGGGTGTGTCTACCATTGTAAATCAGAGCAAATGATCAGATTGCAAGGTGTTTTCCAAATTTAAAATCTATTATCTCCTTCCACACTTTATCTTATAATAAGTTGCTCACATGAACTAGAAATGTAAAGAGACAGGTTTCATCGAGATGCTTAAGAGCTTCTTTATTTGAATATCAGCTAAAATTCTCTAGGAACTATCACTTTAAAGTGTTTATACTCAAAAGTAGTCAACAAAATCATTTAAAAAATGTTCAGTAAATTCACATTGTATCCTTTGAATGTATCATAAAATCAAAGTTGCTTCATATGATGTAAAACTTATTTAGGAAAATGTTTTAGTGACTTCTATTGTAATGCTCATAATCATAGCACTGGTACTAATAAATCTTTATCACCTGACTCTGTAGGAGGATAAATGCCCCGATTTGTATCATTTGTCTGTTTCTGTTGGAAAAATAATATTATCATGACCAGTTTCAAGCTACCAATATAATATCACTAAAGGAAAAATTGGGAAAAGATGTGCACACTATCATACAGTATTTCAATCAAACAAATCCAATAGTTGCATAATCTCAAGAACCTAGGTAATATTAAAATAATTAAGATTTAGAAATACAAAAAGTATATATTATTAACAGTAGCAATACTAATGTTATTGGCATTATTAACATTATTAAAGTGATAATCATTAATACTATTAGTTTTATGAATAAAATAAGTCACAAAGGTACAAAAGGTAACATGTTTTAATATTAAGTATTTAATTGTAATTTCATAAAGTTTTTTTTAAATAGCTATGTATGACTCCTACTCTGAAAATTTAACAGTTGGCTCCAGCACCTATGCCCCTAGGAAAGAAATAGAATGCATGGTGGACATTTGAAAAGTGCATTGATCCGAGAGTGTCTTCTGGTCTGGAAAATGAATAGTGCTTCAGAGCAAAGTTTCAGGAGTTAGAGGGACTGGGCCCAATCTACAACTTCTCTGGTACCTTGGATGAATTACTTACCTCCTCCGAATTTGTTTCTTTTAAGGAAGAAAGGTGATACTGGTGAGCCTAATTCACATGGATATTGGGACTTCAAATAAGATTATGTTTGCATACCTGCCTCTGTGTACAATATGTGAGCTTTAAGTATTGGTGGCTGTTATATTATTATTATTATTATTATTATTATTATCATTAAAGTTCAGATACCATTGATTCACAAACTTATTGGTTTACTCTCCCATTTTCACACACAAAAAATTACTCAGCGTCCCTCTGGGCACTTCTGCCACTCTCTTATTTTTATTCAATGCTGCTTCACCTGTTTCACCCTATCACCCTAACCTACTACTGCCCTCTGGACCAGTCCAGCACTTCCTCAACAGGGAGGCAGTATCTGGGTCTTTGGGAATCTATGACTACTAGACCAATAAATGCTGTGAAATCATGTCAACTTATTTCTCTTTCAGGTCTTAGATTCTTTACATGTAAAGCAAGGACTTACATACAAGATGATTTATAAGATTCTTCCCAGTTCTCAAATGTACAATGATTAAGAAATATTCCTTTTTAAGTCAGATGGCCCAATTTCAGATCTTGGTTCTCTTTACAATAGCCCTGTAGCATGATACCTGTTAATTTATCTCTTTTATCTTTGGTTTCTTTATCTGGAAATCAGGAAGCAACACAAGAATTTATTGCATAGACTATTTTTAATGTTAAAATGAGGCAAATCCTCACAAAGTTCTTAACCCAGTGCTTGGCAATAGTAGGTACCCAAAAGTAAGATATTTTATTAATAACATTAGTACGTAATAGCATTAATAGTACTAGTATTTTTGGTATAGCATACATCATAAACATAATATATAATATTATTGTGCTATGATATACTATGCCAATATAATACATAATAGTGATATTATTAATGGTACTGGCATTTATTGTTATCATTACTATTATTTTAATATTACTAACATTAATAATATTAACATTATTAAAGTGAAGGAGAAAGGTATACACATTTATTTCCTTGTATATGATATATCTTCACGAGCTAAATTTGCACCTAAGAACACATCCTGTGGTTTATAAAAACTAATATTAATAATAAAATGTGTAATGTCAAGAACAAAATAGCTAACATTTTAAAGCAGTTTTTAGGTGTCAGCCAATATAGGAAACATATCATCATTCCATCATTCACAAAATGACCTAATACCTATTTTGTTGGGAAGATTATAAATATTAATAAACTCCACCCAGTGTCTAGCCCAAAGGAAGCATGCAGTAAAGAGTAGTTAATAGTAATGATTTTAACAATAACAATAGAATCTCTTTTATGGGATATGATAATATACACTGCTTGAAAAGTGCCTACCATAATGCTTACTGCATAATAAATGCAAATTAATGGTGGCTATTATACTTACATAATAAGAAAGAACTAATGAACATTTACCATTTAATATCAAGTTACCATTGAGAATCCCTTGGTGCACAGGGGGAGATTGCAAAACAACTCAGAATACAGAACTCAAAGGCATTTTGGAAGGGACTGCTGCTGTGCTATTGCCTCTTGCTTCTATGGTGTAGGTGGTGCAAGGTGGGGATCTTTTCCTGATGTATGAGAAATAGGACTGAACCAGCAATCAGTAGAGAGGAGACTCCAGCAGGGTTTTTTGCAGCTGTGGAAGTGTTGGACATTTCCAGCAGTAGGTTAGGAGGTGTTGCTATTGTAAGAAAGAGGTGTCAGACTAGCTTTGGCACAAGCTGGTGATGCTTATATGTCTAGTGGTATTCAATTGGGACTACTAGGTCTTTAGAGGAAATCTGTGGAAAGCTGTGATTTCTGTTGTCCTTTGTTGGTTTGAGGAGACCATGTGTTTGGCTGTTTTTTTTTTTTTTTTGCGGTACTGGGGATTGAACTCAGGGGCATTCTACCTCCGAGCTATACCCCCAGCCCTAATTTTTATTCTTTATTTTGAAACCGAGTCTCACTAAGTTGCGGAGTGCCTCACTAGGTAGCTGAGGCTGGCCACGAACCCGGATCCTCCGGTCTCAGCCTCCCGAATGCTGGGATTACAAGCGTGCGCCACCACGCCCGGCTCTGTTTGGCTGTTTTAAAACATTTTTTGTTCTTCTATAGTACTTCGATGCATACTGTTAACTTTAGTGATGCCAAAAATATTATCAAATTAAGGGTCCCCATTTTTATATCTTTGTGTTTATTCATTATATTTATTATGAATCATTTTAATAACTCCTTAAAAAAGACCCACGATGCAGCCCATAAGGCCTTCTGACCTCATGCTTAGCAATAAGCAGGGGGGCACATGGTTATAAAATGAAGTCTTTCAGGACACTCCAGTGCCTTATCCCATCACTCCACAAAGGAACAGACTGAACTGATCCAAAAGGCCAGATAGGATATGACAGTGATCTCATTTTCCCTCTTGGCATGGATTGCCACCTCCTTGGAGAAAAATTACTTAGTAAACTCTGGCTGTCTCTTTCAATGGTCCCATAAAATACGGGTTAGCTTTTTAGAATACATTTAGAATTAAGGCTGTATAAACCCGAGAACAGAAAAGCCCAAGTAGATCTGTTGGGAAATCAAATTCTTCAGGAGAAGAATTTTTCTGGAATATCTGAGCATGGTTCAAACATAGGATAGAGTTTTCAACCAAGGAAGGCATTGCAAATACATTCATAGAAATATAAACCCTCTGGGCAATCTCAGAAAGATAAATGAAATTGCATATAAAGAATGCACATGTGTGTTTATGCAAGTTGGTAGATATTAAAGAATATAAATATATTTCTATACATGCACATAAAATTTTAACCATCCTAATAAAAAGTGTGATTAGAATAATAGCAACATTCAATTTTGCTCATTAAATTTGAAAGATTAAACAAGCAATGCTGATACTCTTAAAAATGTAGTGAAAAGGATTGTTGTTCAGTTCTTTAGGTGAAAAAATAAACCTTTACCATCTTTTTATTAAAGACTATTTAGAAGAAGAATAAAACACTTCAAAATAAACACAATGCGTGTTCAGGAAAGGTAAAGAAACTCATGAATGTCTTATTTTTAATGGTAAAAAAAATGAAAACTACCTAAATATTCAACACTAGTTCGCCATTATAAAAATAATATTTTCTGAGATATGTAAAATTTTCAGGATAAAATAATAAGAGTGAAAATTATTTAGAGAATTTTATAATCATAACTGTATTAAAATATGTGAATAAAATGCCCCAAAAAGATGCTATTTCTAATTAATGGGATTATGTGTCATTTTTATTTGAGTATTTCTTTAAGGTTCTCTATAGAGCATGTCATCAGAAAACTGAAAATATCAGAGTATTTAGTGTTCATAAAACATCCTGAGATATATGTGAAAAGACACAATATAAAAACTAAGTACATAAAAAGATACTAAGATTTAAGTAAATTGGGTTGGCTTTTCCATAATTCACTGCAGAATTACTTTTGTTTTTATTTTTGTATTTTGGGTTTTAAAAACCTCAATGTTCAAATTGAGATACAAATCCAAGATAATTTAAATGAGGAGAAAATATACCTTTTTTTTTTTTTTTAAGGAAGGTGGTTTCAAATTTGGGATTGAAACAAATAAAAATCTGTATGCTATATTGCACGAATTGCTACAATAAAAAAATTAAAAAAAAAAAAAGAAAGTGTTCAGTATTTCAAGACAAGACGAACTGTCACCTCACATTGAAAGTCATTGCACATCTGCTCTTATGCCTTGGAATCAAAGCTATTGTGGAGAATGGAGAACATGAGAAGAAGTTGCCTATTGCTTTGTAATTGAAGCCTCGATTTTTCCTTTATGATTACCATGTTGGGGGGAAAAAAAGTATAAATCTTGTTTCTCATTCACAGAAACTAAGCATTGCAGCCTGCCAAGCTATTACTCTATACTTCCTGTTCAGAATAGCTTATCAACATCACACAGTAAACTCACTCAATTAGCCTGCTCTCCTTCAGTTTCTTTGGAAGTTCCCTTGACTTATCTCAGTGCTAAAATCTAGAATTGGCACTGTCCTTGCAGTTTAAATGCCTCAGTTTAGATCAGCTAAGCTTTGTGAATGGATGAATGAACACAAGAATGAATGGCTCAGGGCAACAATTATATATCAACACAAATTTTGAGGTTAGCTAAGGTTTCCTTTATTTGAATCCTCATGCTGCTTTCTTTATTAGAGTGATAATCATATTTTTCTTATGTCATGGCAATATTTTATATGATTTTCTGCTTGGGCTGGAAGCATTCACTACTACTCATGATATCTGCTGGCACAGGGAATGGTGTGTGGGGTGAAATTCAAGCTGTGAAAGACAGGTTTATTTCCTCCTTCCTTCCAAGCCCATTTTCCTCTTTTCCTCCCTGTTTTTGGCTGTCTTTCACATATACATCATAGTTTTACCCAACTTCATATCTCTTAATTTCAGAATTAATTGTTTTATTGGGTCTTTCAGGATAGAAAATATGTCTTTCTAAGATATAATCAATATGACTTTTCTAACTCCCATTTTCCCTTCTATT